>VXCM01002836.1:0-20160 GCA_014773175.1 Lucifuga dentata | reverse complement strand
AAGTAACAACAAGTTGATTTTAATAGCAGAATGAACTGAAACCAATGGAGGTCTGGAAGGTAGGAAGAAAACGCTTTTAATTCACTGTTCTAGTAGTATGCTCTGGGAAATGATTGTCAGTAACGTTATGTTTGAAAATTGAATATATTAGGCTGAAACATGCAAAATGGACGGTGTGGTCATTTAAGCAGTAAGGAGAAAAGGCAGCTCGCACATTGAGTTTCAAGATCCCAAACAGGCTTTTAATTAGTGCAACATTTCAACCAGCAAGGTAAGAACAGGTCTTCCTGTGCCTGATTTAGTCCTGCACCTCATCCCAATTTAGACTAGATATCCACACCGTGCTACTTTTTCTGTCTGGTTCACCCCAATAAAAGGCTCTGAGTTTGAAGAAAAAGATCAGCTCAAGTGATACAAACCGCATAGATTCTGTGGCAGAAAATCTGTCTATAAATGTCCATTTTTTTTCAGACACAAACTAAAATGTATCATCTTCAATTATGAAGATTGTAATCTCAGTAGAAGCAGTAAACCTGACGAGTTTAAAAAAAAAAAAAAAAAANAAATCCCCCCAAATTTTACCTTTTCTTGAGCCTTTTTCCGAACCTGGATCTCCTGCCTTTCTTCTGCAAGTTTTTCAGCCAGTAATGAAAACTGAAAGAGAGAAAACATCCAGGTACTCTGAATATTTTCACAGTACGTGAACAGAAAATACTTTGCAGAAATGATCATAATTCATGTACCTAATGTATTTTGTGAATGCTGGCTTTTAAAACATTCCTCGTAGGTTTCAACTTGCTACCCTCCAAAATCTTTGCGATGGATGCTTCATTCTTACGCAGTTTTATGAATTGACAGACTCAGGACTTCCTTCATGCCACAGCTAACTATAGCGATGAAAATCTTCACCGCAGAATCTTCCTCAGAGTGTTAAGGATGATCTTGGCGTTGATCAGCACATTTTGTAAGTACCACATATTTTCAATAGTACCATTAACTCGTCCTCCGAGCTCATTTGATGTTTCAAACTCCACTGTGAACTGTGTTGAGGAAATTATGCAACTTGGGGGCGCTATAACATTAGGGAACATATCTTTGAGGCCTAATTTCATGATTCTAAGTACAGCAAATTTTTCCAGTATGTCACTTGTGTGTGTACCTGGTCTTTGTAGTAGTTCTCCATGGACTGGATGTGGTCCTGGTGTCGCATCTGTTGCTCCAGCCGCTGTTCCCTGGCGTAGGCCCGCTCTTCTCTCAGCCGAGCCTTCTGCAGCTCCAAACCTTCATCAAACAGCTGCTGAAACATCTACACACAACACAACACGTGATCACATCCCTCTAGTACTGCCAGATATTTACATCATCTGTAATACAATCTTAAAGCTGGAATACTACATATTTAATATTGATTTAAATCTATATACTAGATCTCTGCACGGGCCTCGGGACCTGTTGGGCCCTGAGGCAATTTACAAATCGGGACAGGCTCGGGCTTTTCTCCCCCTCCTCTCCACTCAGTCATAACACGCCTCCTGATGCGCTCACGTGAAAAAGCCAAACTTCCGGTTCTGACAAAAAAAAAAAAAGACCTCGGGTTGGTCTGCGACTATGGGAGGTGATGGATTAGTGACAGCCACAACCTCAAGACCTACGAGTCCTTCAGGTCAGTTAAAGCTTCACAACATCAGCCAGTGGTGTCCATGATAAACAACATTAAGTTCTATTTGCCAAGAAACGTATTATTTTCACCATGTCAGAGTTTGTGGCAGGGTGGAGCGCGACTCAGGAAGAACCTGTTAAATGTTTTGTGTGGTTGCGGTTTCTGGATCCAGGAACTTTTTAAAAATACTTCTTAACATTGTTAAATATGGCACTCTTATGATATTTTTGTCAATTTCTTCAAAATTAATGCATCAACCTCAATGAAAAAACATAGACCAGAGGACACATTAATTCAGCTGGTGTATAGTAACAGGTAGGGCAGAAACACGCAGCGCTAAGGCTGGATTCACATGCTAAGCGTTAGCATTGCGCTGACCTGGGCGTTCCATTATTGTGTATTGGGAGCTGAGCGGTGACTCCTAACGTCGCGTCACACCACCTTGAGCGCCACGCAACGCTCAGATTCTCCGTTTTGACGCAGTGCTCAAAGTTCATTTAAATGAACTTTGACCTTTCCGACACGCAACCAATCAGAATGCTGCTGTATGTCACGTAACCAGAAGCGCCACAACAATGGAGGAGAAGCTTATAATCTGTAGATACAACACGACTTTAAAATCGTATCATGATCTGGTTTAAAAAAAAAAAGGCTGGCTTGGGGACGTCAGGTTTGGAAATTAATATAGCGTCTGAAATGTGAGGTTTCATGCACCCACATTCGCCGTTTTTTCACTTTTCTTCTCCTAATAAGAAGAGCATTTTTGTTTTTTTGCGATGTCCGTGTCGCTACCCGAGTCGAGACCAAAATCTGACTTTAACCACGAATGTACAAAGATCGCGTCTAGGCTACATCCTGTCTTTAACCGTTAAACTGTCATTAGCAACGAGCACTTCCTGCCAGCTTGAGGTTGAGCAGCGCTGCTCAGACTCCGCTCACGTGCAAGCAGAACGCTGAACGCCCAGGTCAGTGGCAACACTAATGCTTAGCGTCCAGCCTAACGTGTAACTGAGATGATGCTGACTGAGTAGCATGCAAATGATTTTGACGTATCTGTAATAGTTTCAGAGAGAGATCCAGTAAAACACGTTATAAGGGCGAGGCAAATTTAGTCTAGGCTTATTCGGCCTTGGTGGAGGTGTGTGTGCTAACGAATGCCCTTCTACTGTAGTTTCTGTTGTAATATTTACAAGTATGGCTGACATCAGATGCTGTTTTGGACGAGCCAGCTGATTTCCACAGTCTGACTGGCATTAGAAAAGAAAAGCCTGAACTGGTGATCTACATCCCAAAACTGAAGTCGAGCATCATAGGTGGCGTCGCTACTCACCCTCTCCTCTTTGGTTCGCGCTCTCATCAGGCGTGCACGGTGCTGGACGTGATAGTCGGNACCCTCTCCTCTTTGGTTCGCGCTCTCATCAGGCGTGCACGGTGCTGGACGTGATAGTCGGTATAGTACTTCTTGGCGCGGGCGATCTGCTGCCTCTGTTCCCTCAGTTTGTTCTGGGCCGATTTCTGCTGCCGGATCCGCTCTTTGAAGTCTCTCTGGAGGATCGACATTTTAGCTTACCACCGACCGAACACTTCACGTCCACATCAGAAAAACGGCAGGTAAATTTATGTGCGTGCGCCGAGGCTCACCAGGCGCCTGTTGTGCTCCTGCTCTTTGCGGATGATCTCCACCAGCAGGTCGTGCCTCCTCTGGGCGTCCTCCACCTGAAAGACGAGCAGACACACATTCCCCCGTCAGTCCATCCCGCTGGATGATCTAACAGGCAGAGTGCCGTGTGACCTGGAAAGACCTGCGTCCGACCTGACTGGAGAGTTTGCTGCGACGCTGGTGGCTGTGGGAGGAGGAGGAGGCGGCGTGGAGTCGATCCACCTGCTGCAGCTGCTGTTCCCACATCCGACCCAGAGCGTGGGAGGAGACGTGGAGGTGGGGGAGCTCCTCCAGGAGCACGGGGAGGAGGTCGTTCTCCTTCACCTTAACTGGAGAGACAAAACAAAATGATCACAAATTATCTTTACTTTGATCTAGGACTGGACTGTTTAACACGTAAAAAAAATTACGCATCTTGTTTTTTCACTTCCTGAGGCCATGCTAATGATTTTGTTTTCCCCTCCGCTTCCTGTGGCTACCGTTATACGCTCAAACTAATTATGGAGAAGGAAAAAGATAAAACTTTTTGATGGAAAATTCTACTTTAAAAAGTTAGCGGATGGCTCTTGATGAAACCACACAAACTCGCTCACCAGTGTGTCGTTTTACCTGAGATGTGGCTTTATTCATCAAAAACATAGAAACAACAAAAAGAACTTCAGCCTTTTAGCCTCGCTTTTGCTTTACCGTGTTGCGTTGCTCTCCGTGGCTGTGCGGAATACATTCAAGCTGACATTAACTAACGCGACACAAACAGGATTCGGTCTTTTTAGAATAAGACGAACTTCCCCTGAACAAAATCAGATTTTCAGAATAACATGATTTCCCTGACAACAAGAAAATGTCAATCTTGACTACACCTTGTGGCTGAAGCCACGAATAGCATGCAAACATCTTTTAACATATCAACCAAGGCAGTTTCTGCTCTGAACTCAATAAAAGTGTTAGTTAACCCAAAAGAAAGTATATCATGAAAATAATAGTAATGAATCCATTACAAAATAAAGTTACTCCTTTAAGATAAAATAAATAAATTCAGTTGTGGGGCCTCTTGTTTCGAAACAGTCCAATAAAGCAGATAAAACAGGGATTTTAAATAGGGAATTAATTCACGTTAATTTGGTGATTCAGTGATTACAAGTTTCTGTGATTATTCACGATTCATCAGAAATCTGTGCAATAATTTTTGTTTTGATCATAACATCTCATACAGGCATACAGTATACATCAGTGTGTACACGCATGAGTTTTACTGAAACGTCTCGGTTTGTACATGCAGGAGTCTTCACTTACGTGCTGGGGGTTTCCTGGGGGTCGCCTGTCGTCTCCGTGCTGGTGCGGTCTGTTTGCTGTGTTGCGACCGATGCTGGGCCGTCGTTTTAGCCGGGGACGGTGTGGCAGCTTGGGGAATGTCTCTTAGTATGGCTTCTCTGTACTCTCGCTCCTTGACAGACACACGCAGAGGTCACGTGTGCCGTTCGACACAAACAGGAAGAAACTTGAATTAAAAAGAGCAGGTGAAGTTGTGCTTCATTGTGCAGGGGCGTGACGTTAAAGGCCAGAAAGCTTTTATTTATCATATCTATACTTACAGCTTCCTGAGCTTTGAGCCGCGCCTTGTCGAGATCTGTCCGTTCTCTGTCTTTGTATTGTTTCAACTCCTCCTCGTACGCCTTATTTACCAGATCGTGGAAAAGAGGCAAGTAATATGACTTAAACTACATGCACGTAACATAAATTATAGATAGAAACACCAATAAATTCAACATTCTCAGAAATGAAAACCTTTTTACCTACTATACTGCAAAAATAAGCAAACAGAAAAATTGTTCTTATTTATGTCCTTATGCAGGTATTTGTTAGTGTCACGTGTCTCAAGTCTAGGTAATTATTCTGAGGATCGTTTGGAGCCAAAACAGTTTTACTGCAGCTTTAAATCAAGGAGGTTTCAGTTTGTGAAAACGTTGTGGCATATTTAAAACTACATTCATTTTACAGGTAGTTTCAGATTGACACGTAGCCATTTAACTTGGACTTGGTTGTCCCTAAATTACACCTTAAAGGACCATACCCGTGGTTTTGCATGGTTGAGCGCAATAAATACTACCTACATACAAGTTACATTATGGTCCCTTAAATCCTTCCAGTTAAATCTATAAGTTGTTCTGTGTGTGAGTCTAATACTGAATTTCTGCGACACACATCATAAAAAAAAAAAACAAAACACTGAAAACAGTCATGAAAACTCAAGAAACATAAACACCTGTGTCATACATCTGATTATTTACAGGAAGAGAAGATGCTAACTGTTCATACCTTACTGTACTTTCTCTGATGTGCTCTGTGTTGAGTCTGATCAGCAGCCGTGAGGTTAGTCTGTCTCCCGTCATCCAAACTCAGAGCCTCAGTCATGGTGGCGTCTAGATGTCCCTGCAGGGAGCGACGGGCCTGTGGAGGCGAGGGGGAGAGGGAACGTGTCTGCTGGGTCGGTTCGGTGTCAGCTAGTCCTGAAAATGAAGTTATAATTTAGCTCAAATTACTTTTTTCTAAGTTATTATTTATAAATCACAATCTTTCTCTTTTTTTCTTCAAGTAAAATATAATTCAGTATCAAATGTTGTTCTCTCCATATAACTGGACTTTCCACCTTAGATAAAATGATGAGGTGTTGAAACGTGCACTTTTTTAAATTACAAAACGTCTGTTTGGCTTGATATTTTTCTTCATAACACATGAACAGAATGGTTTTTGGCATCCATCTTTCAAAGCTTTAATGGCGGAGTGGCCTTGAACACACCAAGGACTTCTCAAAAGTGCTCAGAAATGACTGGACACCAGTGGCTGCTTTAAGGTAAGAAATTAATATATAAAACCTTATGTTGTGGTTAGAAATAATGTAAGTATTAATGATCTGAGGCTGATGAGAGTTTACAGTGTTTAAGATAAGTGTGTGTGTGTGTGTACCCGTCTGTTGTCTGGGGGTCCTGCGACACTCCATGATGCTGTCGCTGTGGTGGGACTGCTTGTCCTCTTCTCTGATGTCACTGGACTCTCCACTTTCACCCACCACCCTCTTAAGCATCTAAATGAAGTGCAAATCATGCACAGATACACATTACACACTGCCACAGCTATACTAAAACACACACACACATGCAGAAAGGATGAAAGACTCACCTGGTCAAGCTCCTCAAGTCGCTGGGAGAGTTTCTCAGATATGTGATGAAGCTCCTGTTCTGCTTTCCTGTTCTTCTGCCTGCGGTAAGACAAAGGCTCCCCGTAACCTTCATCCGCCGTCCTGTTGCTCCTGGAGCCGGCGTAACAAAGACAAGGAACAGCAGAGNTGATGATCATTTGGCCCAAGCACATACAATTCTCGTCAAAAGTGTGACGGTGTGGTTAAAAAAAAAAAAAAAAGTTCAGTTCCATATATGAACTATAGGAATACTCTTTTCAGTGAGAATATTATCATTTCATAGCTTCTTTCTGTGGACTATGGCTCCACAGTCCCCCACCCTGAACTGTCATAATATCCTTTTTTCTATAAATCACCACATTATATTAATAATACTCACCATTTTTAAAGCTGTTTTTAATGTCTTTTTTTTATGCCTGTCATTTTAACTTCCCTTCAGTGACAATTAATGTTTACTGAATTGAAATTTCTTGCTTGTGGTCTGACCTGAGGCCTCTCTTCTCTTTATGAGCTGTCTTTTGTTTTTGTTGCCTTCGAATATAATGCAGATCCTCCTCATCTTTCACATCCTCCTCAGTGTCTGGTGGAGTGCGGCTGGTGGGCCCCGTCTCGTCCTGCAAGGTGAGGAAGAGTACGTCTGGCTGGGTGCGAAACAAAACCTTCCTGGGACCCCCATTAGTTGGCTTTGAACAGAGAGAAGAAAACTGACTTAGAGCAGCAAGACAGAAAGAAACGGTGACATTACGATGAATGATATTTGTGTCAAAACCATCCCATTCTCGCAATTTACAAAAGAACATTTCCCTTTAGCCTTTGTGGTGTCTAGTCTAGCTTTGTTAGTCTAAGGGCATTTTCAGTGTTTGCTCTAGTCTGAATCAGGGACAAAATTGTTACGATATTGCCTTTACCACTCGGATTGCAGTTTGACCAGGAAAAAAATTAAATCAAACCAAAATCCAGCAGCAAAAGTCGCTCTGCTCATTGGTCAGAAAGGTCTGGGGGGGCGGGAGAAAGAAAATCCAAACAGGAAAAAGTTTACTATGCTGGGATAACAAGATAAAATGGAACAAAGGCAGACATGGGATACTTTCCTAGTCATAGTCATCATTTGGGCCATATACCAAGAAAACTATGGTAGTAGAAGCTGAATTTGGCTTCAACACACGTGTGAAAAATAACTTGTTGCTTAAATCACTTTATGTGAACAAGCTGAACTGCCTTAAGACGGCTGAACATGAGAATGGCGCATATTAACCACATAATACTAACAGAGACTGGGTCATTAAAATTCATTTCTTAAGCCATAGTGGCTACTAATGGGTTCTTCTTCAAAACTACTTAGTTACATTTATTTTATGTATTTTTGTCATTTCCTGTGCTATACATTGTAAAACAAACAGTATATTGATGATTTTTTTTTTTTTTTTTAANTTTTTTTTTTTTTTTTTTAAATCTAGGGGTGGCCTCAACTTCTGGCCTGTAGTGTAGTTTACTTAATGTTAACCAACGAACACCTAGCTATCTCTGGTTCCAGATCAAGCAACAGATTGCTCTGTAGCTGGTTCAGTAATAGCGTGATCACATTCAGACCGCAAAAGGACCAGGAGTTTGTTGTGGCCCACAGCCAGGTACGACTGCTGTGTTCAGACCTGCACAGACCCTAGTCTGACTGAACCAGACCAAACCATGCGGTGTGAAAATGCCCTTAGCTTTTTGGCTAGTGTTCTTGAGATCGTCACTTCTGAGACTTCAGCAATACAAAACTGGTAAATGAGGTTTTGCTTGCGGTGCTCGAAGTATGAGGAGTTGAAAAGGCTCATTCCATCCAAAAAAGAAATGTCCTGATTACTACGTCCTGATTAATCCATGGATCAAGCTGTAAAGAACTGATCCCCTGTGATTTTGATTTTCAGAATATTCCAGCTTTTAACGATGTCCAGCGGAAAGCACAACATGTACTGTGCAGAATAATTTCTGCTGAGTCGACTCATGCTCGGGTCCAACCCTGATATTTACGTGGGTTGTTGACAGGATCTGCTGGACAAGAGACAACACGTTAACACTTAACCCTCAACCCGCACAGGGTTGGATTTCAGTGAAGACGGGACGACTTATTGCTCTCCTACCTCTAATGTCTCTCCTTCCTCTTCTGTCCCAGTTCTTTGCTGAATGGACGCAGACTTCTCACTCTGAACTGGAAAATGAACAACATCAAAGCTCAAAGCAGCACTTTACTTTTTAATCTAATAATAGGCAATACTGTATTATAATTAGATGATATGAAAGAAATAAAAATCAGCTGAACTTTAAGTTTTCATGAAAATACTCTGAGGCCTCATGCATTTTGGCTCACCAGGAGACTGATGGAGGGAAGGGGACTGTAGTCCATTGGTGACAACTGTCTCTGCTGCTTGTGCAGAGGGCTGTGTGTGTGTCAGAGAGAGAGAGAGAGAGAGAGAGAGAGAGAGAGAGAGAGAGAGTTAAAGAAGGCGGAAACAAATTTGTAAATGCATGGTGGGAATTAAACTCCTGACATTTTTAGCTTGGTAGTCGCTGTCGTTGTGTATTGATATAATCAGCAAACTGCACATCAGGACCTGCTGGTGGAAAATATGCTGTGGTGAGAGAGAGAGAGAGAGAGAGAGAGAGAGAGAGAGAGACAGCCAGACAGAGAGAGAGAGAATGTGAGAGTCAGAGAGAAAGAGCCAGACAGAGAGACAAAGAGAGAGAGACAGAGAGAGAGAGAGAGAGACCTTTCTGGTTCTTCCTGATTCAGTGCTATAAAAAGGACACTCGTTCCTTTGCACAACAATGTGTTGTTTTGTCTTGACATTTAAGTATGAGAAATAATAGATTGTGAAAGTAGTTAAGAAGCCATGGTTGGGGCAACAGGTATTACTGAAATGCAATTAATAAGAGTGAATATACTTGTGGCAACTAAAACTCAAAGACTGCAAAAATCGAAAAAAAAAAAATCCAGTCACACAATGATGCTCAAACATTTCCCCAAATACGAATGCTAAGCCTCTGACACAGGGTCACAGGCCGTCCACTGATGACCCTCAACATTGCAACATCAGTGGGTATAAAAACAGCTTACAAAGTGATTTAAACAAACAAAGCTAATATCAGCTTTATGTCATCAAGTCTTCAACAAACTGTTTCCATAGTGTATGTCATATACCTGTTAGATGGCTTAAAGGAGCATGATGCATTTAAAATCAACTTGTAGAGACTTCAAACATGCTTGATATAGATAATCCATCACAGCAAACATGACGTCTATTCAATTTTGTCAAAGTAACTTAATTTGGTGTGAGCAGACGAAACACTGAATTTTAAGGTGGGCATATCACCTGAATATTTGATTTTGGAAGATTAAGGGGATTTGCCAAAATAACCTAAAATACGGTTTTATATTTTTGAAAATGTTGATAATAACTTCACATATATGTGGGTGTTATTTTTTCGGGGGCTCAAACATACAAAATCACTTTAAATCCACCAGCTCAAATTACCATTAACAGAGTATTGGTGGGGAAAGCCGAAAGGAAAAGAAGAAGAAGAAGAGAGTATTGGTGGACTGTTGGTAACTTTGTTTATGAGTTAGTGCAACCTTAAATCTTTAAGAAGTGTTTAAAGCTAGATTTATGTTTTTTTTTTAATTTTATTTAACCTTTATTTATCCAGGAGAACCTCACTGAGATTAAAAATCTCTTTTTCAAGAGTGTCCTGGCCAAGATATGCAGCAATGACATAAAGTTACAGACAAATAACATAAAACATAGAATAAAATGATCACAGCACAAAAACTGTTAACAACATACAAAGTAACACACACACGTTTAACTGAATGCTGTTTAAGTGTACTTAACAAGATTTGTTTCTTCCCAAGGTTGTCAGCAAATTACGCATAAAATATAAATATTCCTCATAGTCTAGGAGAGATTTGCTGAACATATCATTGTTATATTACGGTAAAGAGAATATCTGAAAATGTGCAATATAAGAGTTTTACTAACGTGACTCCTTATATCATTTAAATGACTCAGAAGATGCTCATCCTTCCTGCAGCTTCCTGTAGCCTTCGTTAAAATAGGAGATGTGTGTGTGTAACTGGATTGCTGGTGCTATAGCAGCATACTCCATTGCTTCTGAGGGAATAACACATTTCGCATTCTCGCTCAAACTACATGCAAACAACAGGCAAAAGACTGTGAAACAATCTCCTCATAAGGTTACCTCTGTGGTGAAGGGAGCGGCTTCCTGACGGTGTCCTGCGCCGTGGGCGACAGCGGCGGCTGTGGGGGATTGGCTGGGTGGCTGGGAGTCTGTGTCAGGTCTGTGGGGGGTGTCGCACTGTGTGGGGGGCTGCAGAGGGATGGCTAAGTGCTGTGGGTCAGTCAGTGGAGCCTCCTGAGGACCAGAGGTGGTGGAGGCTGCAGGAGGGACAGCTCCACCTTGAGGAGGGTTCAACTCATTAGACTATTAAGTGGAACATTCATTTTTACAGTTAAACGTTGCAGTCTTTCAAGGACCATACCACCCGTTTTGCATGCTTGAGTCCAATATATTCAATTTTCATACATGTAACATTACTGACAATCATTTCCCAAAGCATACTACTGGAATGATGAATTAAAAATATTTTTCCTACCTTCCAGACCTCCATTGGTTTCAGTTCATTCTGGTACAGTATTAAAATCAACTTGTTTATATTTGAAAATGTTTTGGGATAGGTGATCCATCATTGCGAACAAGACGTAAATTCAGGGTTTTTTTTTTTTTTTTTTTTGGAAGTTACATAATTTTAGCGTTTAAGCACAATAAAAAGCGTGGAGTGAATGTCTCCACCAGGGAATATAGTCCCAAAAGAAGACCTGCATTTATGGAAAAATTTAAAGTGACTTCATAAGGCTGTGTAACTATTAGCAGGAGAAACATGGATTTTTAAGGTGGGTGTATTGCTTGAATATTTGATTTTGAAAAATTAAGAGGTTTTGCAAAATATCAGGAAAGCTGAAATACGGTTTTATCCTTTGGAAAATGATTGTCAGTAATGTAACATGTATGAAAACTGAATATATTAGGCTCAAAAATGCAAAATGGGTGGTACGGTCCTTTAATCAGTCATCAACGGTGAAGCAATGTATAAATGAGAAGTAATGATTTAAAGGGGCAGTAAGGGCCCATAGCAGAAAATGACTTGTAATCAACGGCTCAGTAATTAATTAGCCAGAGAAAGAGAAAAGCTGCATTAAAATAAAGAAATTATAGGTTTTAATTGGCATCTGCTGAATACTGTATGCATAAGCACAACAAAGTCATAGGCATAAGCAAACATGGCTGTTTGTGGCTCTAACCTTCTTGTTTGGCTGTGAAAGTGTGTGCTGAGACTCCCAGCTCAGTCAGCTCGCTGGCTGATCCCCACTCTTCAGCGTTCCACGAATGGAGAGAGTTTTTACTGGACTGCACAACAGACCTGAAGAATTCACAAACAGATGAAAATCAACCAAATAACTGGATTCCCACTGTTAAAGTTTGTATGAATTCTGACTAATCAAACGAGGCCTGTTTTTAATGGATGTAGCTAATTACATTTCCATGTACAGCAAATGTCCATATTTACAGTTTGCCACTTACTTGTTATCCAACTACCTGCCTTGATCTGACTTCTCACAGTAATCTGGCTTCATCGGCGTCATTTCCAAAAATTTCTAGAAACTTCTAAAACAAGCTGGTTTGTATTGGAAACAGGCTGAAATAATCTTAAACTGCACTGGCATTTTTTTTTCACTTACTTGCAGATAAATTGGTATTTTTCAGCCATTTACCGCCACCAAAATGATTTATATTTTTCTATTGCTAGGTGAAACACAAAGGAAAAATTATATCTTCATTTATTTACCTCACAAAATGAATACTGGGAAATGTTTGAGTTTTGTTTTTACTATCACAGAAGTTTTATTATATTAAGGAGTGCCACGATCTGAACCTGAAAAAATAAATTCCGTGGATAAACACATCGAGCTGCAGGAACACCTTTGTACTACTCCTCCTTTTATCTCAAACAGAAGGACAAGTACAAAGAAGTTCCTTAGTGTTACACTGATGTTCCACGTGTTAAACTGTAATGTTTACATTAGTAGGAGGAAGGTAACCTAGCTGGCTGTTGTGTCAACAGGATGAACAACCAGGATCTGCAGTAAAGATGACAGGGTCAGAGTCATGTGATACAAGGCTGAGACGCCACATTTCTGAGTTCATCTGAGAATCTGTTTCTCTCCTGTCTCTCCTGCTTTCTACTACGAACTATCAAATGAAGGGGGAAAAAAGAAATAAAAATGTTTTTAACCCTGTGGACCCCAAAACCCGCCGGCGGGNTCACCAAAATTACACCATTTGTCATAGCCAGAAATTTTAAAAATCAAAATTATCGTCGGGTTTTCAATTTCCGACGGTCCTTGAACTAACCATGTTATAGTTATGTCTAACACAGAAGTAAGGAAACGTAACCAAATCTAAGCTTAGAATAGTGATATTTTCTCAAAATCACTTTATTATAAATGTCTCATTTAAAAATTTGCTAAAAAATAAACCCTTTGTACAATCCAAATTCTGTAAAAAGCAACAAATTCTGCGTTTTTCGCCGCAACTAGCAAGCCTGGAGCGCCTCTTGTAGCTTTAAGTCACGTGACAATAATTCAGCGAGTCATTGGCTGAATGCAGACTGCACAGCAGATTGGGCCTATTGCTTATAGAGATTATAGGCTGTAAAAATGTAAATAGTTCAGTATGTATAGTCCCTTTTTTTAATTTTTCTATTTTATTTTTCAGTATTGGTAACACTTGTGGGCACTTGGAAAAATGTTGTATATATAGATTACATCTTTTTTCAATTTTTTAAAATAAAGAAATTCAACTTACTTTTTTTCTTTTTTTATGATTTATAACATTATAACTGTGTTATACTGCACAAAAGACATTTTTGAGTTCTTCCTACATATAGCCATGATTGTGCTGCTTCCTTAGAGCGGCAGGACTTGCAGGTACAGTGAAAAATGAGCCACAGTGATAAAAATGTGACAGGAGCAAAAACCACCCAGAAAGTGCTTGGGGTCCAGAGAATCCGTTTCTCTCCTGTTTCCTTTTGCTTTCTACTACGAACTATCAAATTAAGGGGGAAAAAAAAATAAAAATGTTTTTAAACAGTAACAGTAACTTCCCTAGTTTTCTGTTGCACAGGAAAAATACTTTTAGGCAGTAGCAACAGTGGTTTGTTTGGGGTAAACAGAGGAACTGGGTGGTTAGTAAGAGCAGTGACAACCAACATGAACAAAGGAGATGGTGTCACAGAGAGGAAATCCAATTTAATCAACACATAAAAAAACAAAACTAAATAAAATTCTGATCAAGCTCGAGTGGACCTTGTAAATTAATCTTGTGGTGACAATATAAATGAGGACATCACTGTGTTACTTTTCATCATCTCGTGTTTCTTCCTATCTGGATAGTACATCTAGTATATCTGGAAGGAAAAACGTACGCTCCACTGGAAGACGGGGATTCTCCCTCTGGCTTGGTCTCCTGCTGCTCTTTATCGCAGATCTCTGGCTCTGTGGTTACAAGTGGTACGTCTGCACTGAAGCTGCCATTCTGTTCTTCTGAAGAAAAAAAAAAGATGTGAATAGTACAAATACACAAGAGGGACAGAATGATACGCTGTGGTGAAAATACACAGATCACACAAGCCTCACTGTGTGGTTTGTTTTTTTGACTGAAAAAACTCACATACACACACACACAGCCAACTAACACCGAAAAAAGCAGAAGTGCTACATGACATTTCGCAGGGAGACATTGAGGACGGAAGCCAAACTGCACCAGCGTCAACACAGCATTAAACAAGAAGCCACTCTGAGAACGCCAACCTCAGCCAAGGCAACAAAATCCCTCATAAACCTCTCCACCCCCACCCAGCCCCCACTGTAAACACCTCAGCATTTATTACCCAAAAAGTATCTGTTTATGTCAAACGTTTTATTGCGTTTCATGCCAGTAAATCAATCATTTCATTGTCAAAAATCTGTTTACGATCCAGATGACCTCCAACCTGTAATCACTTCTTCCTCTTAACATTATCTATCTGTTCCCCAGAGTTCATCTAAATCTGTTCATAATGTTTTGACCAAAAAAATGCTGCTGATCACCTTGAGACCTTGGCGGAGGTAATAAACATTACAGGCACAAAATGTCATAGTAAAGAGACCACTCATAGCTATTGTACTCAATATTGTAATATTTTCTCCGTACATCCAGGACTTTTCATAAGGAATTTTAGAAACTCACTATTTAGAACTACTAATTGTTGCTGGGTAAATGAATGAGGGACGGGCCAGTCAACAGGTTCAACTGTCCCCATTAGAGTCCTGCACCAGCTGGTGTCAAACTGTGTTTATGACACATTATGTCCAGTTCATGATGGAGGACAGACATACACATCTCAACATCTCAGAGTCTGTCTGAGTTTCAGTCAGTAAAAAAGAGAAGATGACAGAAAACAGGGTTAAAAAAAAAAAAAAAATACTCATTGTTTCCATTGTTTTGTAAAGTAATGTGATGTTAGTAGAACAGTTTGTTCAAGGCAAGGTCTTAAAAGGTTCAGATGCCTGAAATTTCATATAAGTTTCAATACTTCTGTGTTTTCATTAAACTTCCAGCATACATCAGATTTGATACTCTTTATAACATATCACAAGCTTTTTGAAATAAATCTACCAACTTAAGTTCCTAAAGCATAAATTCTCACATTTTATTAGAAGTTCCTTTTCTCAGAAAATCTTGATCCGCTCTATTGGCTTCAAAGTTGATGAGAAAAAAGAAGTGATGGGCAAAACAGCTATTTCATTTGTAAAACGTAAGATTCATATTTTATGAACTCCTTCGTAAAGAATAAAACGTGCATATTATCTGTGAAGTTGATGAGAGAGGAATGAAATACCTACCACAATTCTCTGACTCCTCACTTATCTCCTCATTGAGATATTCCAATAGGCCATCAAAGATTTCCAGAAGGTTCTTGATAGACTCCTTGTCTACTCTGACGACATTTTCACCTGTAAACACAAAGCCAACAGTATGACAATTAATATTCAACAATCAGCTCTTCAGAAAGAGCTGAAGGGCCAAAATAAAAAAAACCTTAAGACATCTCTTTGGACTCTGGGAACTTGTGATGAGTTTGTCTTTTTTTTTTTTTTTTTTTTTTACATTTTATATAGATTTTATACATTAAACAATTACTGGGTGAAGTGAGAAAAAACAACAGATTGATCTAAAATGTAAACAAATTATTAACTGTAGCCCCACAAATGTAATTTTATACCTGTAATGTGAGAGAGGCTGATCTGAAGATAGTCCAAGGACAGTGAGTCGATCACAGACTGAACATTATGGACATCGTCCTCTTGACTGCACGGTGCTGCAATATAATCTAAACACACAAATATCAATAATCAAAGCATGAATGAATGAAATCACACAAACAACAAAAATTCTTACATGTTCAGAAAAGTCAGAATTACAAAGACATGAAAATGTACTCATAGTTACTGTACACTCAGATTACAGCAGCATTAACAGTCTTGTGATGGCATGTTTGATGGTCTTAGGAAGCATTCCTCACATACTAAGCATACTAAGAAGAATATCTTCCTCAAGCCTTGTGTAACCTTCATTGTTTTAAATCCCCCTTGTTAACATTTTTTCATGTCACAGCTTTAAATCCATTTTATGGATCTGGAGTGATCTTACCTGGAACTTTCTCCCCGAAGATGCTCTCATACAAGGCAATGAACACACTTGCATCACAGTCCGTCAGCTTCCTCAGCTTCAGGTTTATGTGACACTTGCTGAGTAGATCATTTGCCACATCTACCCAATCTGTAAAACAAGGAAATGTCGATTTATTGCCCTAGAGACTGGATAATCTCAATCTGACGTAAACTTGGGTTGGGTTCATTTCACGTTACGAAAATTTTTACAAGAGACAAATCTAACATGAAAGTCTAAACCCATTAACTTGTCATTAATCACAAACCAACAACAGCAAGTTCTCTGTGGGAGATGACTGATAACTCTGTTTTTGGTGCGAATAATTGCGAATGCCTTGTATTATGGTGAACTGTTTATGATGTGTCATGTCTTTTATGTAATTGTAAGTTGCCACAAGCACAAAAAGAATTTCCTAAAGGACAACAAATTATCTGAATCATAAAATCCAATACGCGGCAAACTTTACTTAAAGAGCGGGGAATAATAACTCTGTAATAAACAGGCAGCTAACGTTACTCCGTCAGTTTGGATCATTTTCATTCGGGCAGAAATAAAGAAAAAAGTGGTTATGAATTTAGTTCAGCAAATCAACAATAACCCCTTCGTTTTGGTTACCTGTCACCTGAGAGTTAAGGCGAGGTTACCTTTTATTTACCATAACTTAGCGAGTTGACCCAACTCAGAAGCAGTTAGCTAACGATGCTATCTCGGTCAGTTCACTCAACAGAGAGCGTTAAGATAGCATTTAACACTTAGAGATAATCTGTTAAATATTTGTTTGGATGCTAGTCAGCCACTGTCAGGCTCAGTGACAACAAACCCAAAAACAAGGCAGCTAACGTTAGCTTTAGCTAAACAGACACCACGGCGTTACGTGTCGTTAGCTTTCCCCGACCGAGAGCGGAGACTCCCGTTTGCCTTACCTCTGTCTCCCTCCTGGGTTCCCATGAAACAGCAAAATCACTAGGACTAGCTACCACAGAGTGTTGTTTAACTCAGAGAACGTTTCCGTCTCGATACAGAGGCTCTGTTTCGATATTATTTTGTTTTTGTTTAGTTTTTTTCACCAGAGAAACAGAACTCGTCGACTCTCATTTAAAATTTAAGTCATCTCTGATTGGACAATATTCTCGCTCTTTGTTTCCGGAAGTGCCCTTAAAGCCCGATGATAAGATGATGCGCTTCAGCTGACGTATAGTGCCCTCTAGTGGTCACTTAAAACTCAACTGTCAAAACTCAACTGTCTGTAATATTAATTCCCTTTTTATTGATTTCTTACATTCCAGAAAATATTGGATTGAGTTTTAATAATAATAAAATATTAAACTTGTTTTTCTGCTGCTGCAATAGCCTTTTTGAGGTAGTAATAGTATTCCTTAGGTGTGCACATTGGCAGCATTCACTAGAAATAATGTGCTAATTGGTGAATTTCTTTGTCTTTGAAAGTTTTTGTGTTATTCTTGCAGATGAAACACTAAAAGCCAGAGAGACACTGAAAAGACACAGAAAAAGACACTTTAAACCACAGAGCTGACATACTGCAGATGGCATATAGAGATAAATCATAATACTCTGCTGCTCATGTGCAACTCTGAAAGGTGAAGGGGAAAAAATCCCCACCATAGCGATTACAACATACAAGGAAGTCTGAAATAATTTGACGACTGCAGCAACTTGATGTGTTTGCACATAGCAACATCAACACAGTAACAGTATTTGAACATGTCAGATGAGATGTATGTTAACGTGGAGGTTATGAAACAGTGGTCAAATGCTATGAGAGTAAAGGACACGGACAATGACAGATACTTTGATGTTGGACCTGTCAAGCATCACAAAAGATGTCAGATTGGGACTCGATGTTCAGGTAAAATACACACACATTGTTATAGATAACACTACTTTGAGCAGATGCGTAGACACAGAAGCTCAAACGAGATTAATCTATGATTTAGTGTTTTTACAGTGGTGGACTCCCTCCAGAGGCGCTGCAGTGTGTTTGGGGCTGATTTCTATTCTGCTAGTTGCTATCATCATAGTTCAGGCAAACTGTAAGTTAGTTTTTTCAGCTTTGACAGAATTGCTCTCTGTGGATATTCAGATGTTCTGACTCTAACTCTGCTTTTTCGATATGTAGACAATAAAGGAAATCAGCCCCGTCTCCCATGCAGTAAAACAAAACAACTGGGATGTGAGTCTTTATAAGATGAATTCAGAGAATAAATATCCAAAGGTTGGAGCGAAAATGAAGAAAGAAGAAAGAGTCAAGAACAAGCTGCAACACCATGAACGAAGAGAGGCCAAGCACAAGAACTTGTGACAACTCTATTAAAGAGAAATTAGTTACAATTTCACCACCCTGGTCAAATAATACAAAGGCCAGCTACAATTTGCTGGAAGTAAGCAATAGTTCTTCCCTGTCGATTTGCATTTGGGCATGAAGCAATCTTGCCTGACCCCTCTGCTGGTGGGACACGAAGAACTGCTTAATGCATTTGGTGATAGGCAGCATTCCCTACATGTTTAGCTGCAACATTTTAAAGGTGACCCAATTTATTTCAGTCAACTTGTCTCCCATTTTCAGCTCTCTGTGGAGTTCCCTCAGCTTAGCATTTGAAATTATGACATTAAAAGAAATTAAAATATCAGTATCATGGGAGATATGGTCAATTCATCCATCCATTCTCTATACCCGCCTATCCTATTCAGGGTCACACTTCTTCAGAATAAATGTATTGCCTGTGAGTCCTTGTCTTTGTTAGACTTAGACTATATAGGAGGATGACAAAGGAAAGCTTGCTTATATTATTTGATCATATTTTACTCGTTTTAGCCATGTGTGTTCTACTTCAGATAAGCTTTTTTCTGTGTAATATCATTCTGTTTTTGGAATTTCACAAATTCCTTAAAATTTAATGTCACTAAATACTTGTTACTTCACTTCAGTGGTGTTTTTCTTTCTTTTTGTTATTCTGTTCTTTTGATGCAAGAACTGTCATGTGGCAGTTAAATATATTGTGTGTATTTTCATATTAAAACAGATGCATGAATGAAAATGAATATATTTTAATTAGACAACAATAAGAAAAGCTTGACAATGTTTATTGCACGCAATATACAGTATGTTTGTCATAATTAGAATAGATATATTTGATTCAGCTTGCTAGCAAATATATAATCTCACTGTCATGCTGCACATATGCAATGGAAAAATACAGATGAAGAAATACAGATGTAAAGGATTTAAGTACAAGAGGTAAAGTAAACTCACATTATGAATGGTATGTGTCATATTCTTTATACTGGCAAACATCTGCTCTGACCTTCTTTCAACAGTTGTTGTGTTATTGATCAGCTGCTGCCCTTTATTGATTTCAGAGAATTTCTTGCAATGCTGTAATTCGTGATACATGTTTTTTTTTTTTTTNGTTTTTTTTTTTTTTTATCTCTGTCTCATCTGTGTCAGCTCTGTGGCTTAACAGATCAGTTGCAGGTTGAGTCAGATGTTGAAAACAAACATAAAAATCATCCACTTCTGATGCATCTGAGAAACTGCTCAAATGTTTACAGTTGGTGGCTTTTATTTTTATTCAAATCTGTAATTTTATACCTATGTCTTTTATACAGATTTCCATGTTATTTTTATTTAGAGGTCTACCTTCAAATGCTAGTCAATGTAGAAAGCAGTGGCGGGCCGTCAGGGTCAGCAAGGCTTTCTCTGCTGGCCTAGAGATTGTCAGAATAATCAAATTATGTTTTTATAATTTAATATATATTTTATTAATGCTATATGTATTTTACAAAGTTCGT
>VXCM01002835.1:29017-41135 GCA_014773175.1 Lucifuga dentata | reverse complement strand
CACACACACGCGCACACACCCTGGTCATTAATGGTTACCTGTGGGCAACAATCATCAATGATGTGTGTGAACTGAGAAATCAAAACACTGAATCCACAAACCTTGAAGGGTCACACTCCTCCAGCACGAGCCCAGATGAAAGACGAGCTACTTCTAATATCGTTTTTGACATTTAGTGTATGTTAACTAAAATTTGTACCTACCTGTGATAATAATACTCCTCACAGGGCTGCATACTTTATTTTTACTGGGCATCGTCTTTATTACCCAACCTGATTACGGTTTGATTATTTGATTTTTGATTCAACTTAAAGGCTCAATCTCGTAATTCATTTTTAAAGGGGACATATTATACATATTTCCATATTCGTATTTTCATTGAGGGCTCTGTTTTGAAACCTCTGCAAAGCTTTAACATATTAAAAAAAAAAAAACAATGAATAACAACACTTCTAATCTCTCTCTGGCTGAAGCACCTTTGTGCACACTGAGTGACAACAGGCTGTTGTAGCTGTCATTCTAAAAGCTGCAGTAATGCTTCATCTGACATGCCCGTTGGAGAGTCAGAAGGTGTGGTGAGGTCTGAAGTGAGAAGGGCTTTAATTTCTCTCTCAGGCTCTCTGTTGTCTTTTTCTGTGTCACACTCCACACAGAGAAGTGAAAGTGAAACTGTGCCCTGTTATCCCCATTTATAATCAGAGATCACAAAAATATACAGAAAACATGGAATTCCTGCTAATAACCCCTCTCCCTAGAAGTGAAAGTGTGTGTTGTTTTTCCCACTTTTTTTTTTTTTTTTTTTTTTTTTTGCCCCTCCCTTCCCAAAACCCCTGTTCCATTAAAAATGTTGAAGCCTTAAGGGATAAGGACATATGGTTTTGTCTTTCTGGATACATTTCTATTGGCAGGAACCACAAGTTTTCCCTTCTTTATTACACTGCAAAAATAAGGGAAAAAAGCATAATATGTCCCCTTTAAAGTTCACTATGTTTAGAAGTGAAACTGGTACATCTAAGGAAATATTTACTACTCTGTCTTTCCTCTGGGCTCTGGAACAGGTTACACTGGAGTAAATAAAAAATATTAAGGGAGCAATTAAATCCATACACATATCAGGCTGTGATCAAATCGCACCATCATGCAGGTCAGAATTTTTCTCCACACTGCAAGAAGTAAAATTGCATTTAACATTCATTCAGATTGAATGGCCCCCATAGTAGAAAACTGGCATGCTCTTTAGTGTAAATAAATTAAAGAAACAGATCAACTCAAGACAATTCCACAAACATTGCTGCCCAAATCTGAGATTTTACACGAGACATTTTCCTCAATCGGGTGCATCTGGTGAGTAGAAGCTTTAAAAAAAAAAAAAGCATCAAAACCTCATATTATGAGCAACAAGGCAAGCATCAAACACTTTATGTGATTGTGTCATAGCATGCAGTTACCAAACAGCATGAGAAGGACATTAATTAAACAGAAAGGCATAGCCACTGCAGTACAGGTAGAGGGACAGGTACGTAGATGCAGACGGTTGCAGTAACTTCTGTGCAGTTGGATTGTTTCTCAAACACCAAACTGACAGGAAGTGACCTCACTTAGAGACATCTACTCAAGAGACACATGAGCATGGCTGTGTATGGCTGTGGAGACGTACATTAATGCATCCAAGCGCACACACATTCACACAAATTCCTTCTCAGACTAATCACACACACAAACACATACACATCAACACATACGCACATACATGCACAGATGGGTATACACTTATAACACTGAGAATATGAGGGAATGAAAAAATGAATTGTGGAGCGCTTGTGAACATTGTAGGCTATGGTTATTGAATTTTGGTTTGGATAAACACAGAGGTATCCAAATGAAACAATCCCATGCCTTTCCTAATGTGTGACATAATAAAAAGAAAGGAAATAAAGTTAAACCATGAAGGAAAAAGACACACTACCATATTAACCTCTGCCTATAGCAACGGCAGCAAATCAGGGAATTTATTTCCAGATTATATCCAAATTGCAACAACAGATCAGTATTTAAAACTTAAAATCTGGTGTCTAAGAAATGTGTTCTGTATACAACCTCCTAATTCTGAGTCCAAGAAACATGAAGCACTGCTGTAGTGATGACTTAAGCCTGGTTTATGCTTAACGCAGACAACAGTGGGCATGTGGAAAATGTGACATAATTACAGCCAAAACAGCGGAAGGTGCTTTAGAGGTCACATGGTCAGCCACTACTTAATTTTTGAAACAGAAACAATGTGTGTGTTCTGATAATGCGCTTCATCGATGATTGGCCAAGCAAAGTGGTGTAGAGGAAGAGGAAGTAGGTGTAGAGGAAGGGAAGGGAAGGAGAGAGAGAGACAGAAAAAACAAACAATGGCGAACATCTCTTTTTAACTTGCAGCCAATGCAACTATTCCTCCACGTCAGTAATCAACAACTCTTTTTTCACAGTCTCCATGTTTTGTTGTGGCTGAGAACCAGAAACTACTTCTTTTTCCGCTGGGTTTGTTTTCTTGTTTGGTGGCAGTTAAGCACAGCTTTATCCTACAGCATCTACAAAAGTCCTGGAGTTGAAGTGTGCAGTTGTCACAAAAGGGCGAGGACCGTGAAATCTATGTTAGCATCGTGTCCGCGGTAAGCATAAACCAGGCCTTAGAAACACTGAGAGTGGAAAAAAAATAGCTCGACAAAGCTGACAAAAACTGAGCAACACTGAAAAAGAACTGAAAGTGAGAGAAATAAATTAAGCAAAGCACAGAGAAAAAGACAAAGAAAAGAGGTAGATATGGAATGAGCATTTGGCCTTGGTACACCAACAACAGCAAAGACAGAAAACAGTACTTCTACAAACATGTCCAATTTATCTAATCCTCTCTCTGCCTGCAAAGAAGTTAGTGCATTAAGCACAAGGGACACCATAAAGAAAGAGTTACAAAAAGAGCCTTGGTTTGAGATAGTGTTTGGAAAAATATCCTTGGGGAAACTCCCAAAGTCAGAAGCTTTAAAGTGGTGGAGATTGGGTGGAACTTTGGAAGTAAGATAAGGTAGAGGGCATACCGCTTTCGGCTTCTGCAAACAACAAGAAAAAATCTCAAATCAAACATTAAATCATTAACATTAAAGAAAAGGAGAATATGACCAACTGTCGCTAATGTTTCTCTGCCTGTTTAGTGGTTAAATATGGCAGCATGTGGTGTCATACAACTTAGTTATATCATCCTTTTCCATTGTTTCGATCTTGTGGTCCTTGCACCTAAAAATGACTTACAGTTATATATGTCTGCCATAATTCTAACTGCGATCATCAAGAGAATAAGTAATCAAATGGCACTGAAAATTATGGCACTATATTTTCTAGAAAAGAGCTAGAAGCAAATCTTGACATTTTCAAGTAAAACCAAACATCAGAATCCCTATAAAAAGAAACAAATATTACTATAGCATTTTAAAATCCAACTGCTATGTACTTATTATTGCCAGATATTGCTGTATTTCATTTTAATAAGGAATTAAAGTCAACAAAGATTTAATCTTGAAAATACATCATGTCAGGGAGAAAAATATTTAATATCTAATCGATTTTTGTTTTATTTCTGGCTCCTCTGAAGATATAATTTACCACTGAAACTTGTTAGTGCACAACAACATTTGACACATGTGAATGGGGGGGTGGGGTGGGTTGGATTTGGCAATTGAGATTACAGAAAAATAGTACTTCATGTTGTTGCCGGCGAAAAGACTGACACTGATATAAAATTAGTGGTTATCACACAGACTAAACAGGGACACAGTAGAATCAAGTAAACACATGACATAATGTTCAAATGTGTAGAAAACTGGTTATTTAGATACAAATCTGCAGCACAGTATAATTTAATCATATCGAAGTATTATGCATTCAGAGGTTTAACAGATCATACAAGTTATGCTACAAACAAACTGAATCTAATCGTCAAACCATAACTGTGATAAGAATATCTAATGTGACAGACGTTGCAAAGACGTTTTGTGAACAGACGGAAAATATCTGCATTAGACGATCAACTTGAAACAACCACACAGCAGTTGTGTTACCCAAGTTGTATTTGGTGTTACGACAGGAAAGATCCAATATACAAACCTGCTCTCTCTCTGCTCAGACTTGTATTCGATGGCGATAAGCAACAGCTTCAGCTTCACGTAACACAGCCTGTAAAACACGTGCATGTATGACGATTAGAGGAGGTAAGTGTCATATACAGACAAGTGACAAAGGAAAAATCAGGATAGAGAGTCTTAGGGTGTTTTCAGACCTGTAGTCTGTCTGCTCTGGTCTGAATCAGGGACTAAATTGTTATTTGGTTTGGTTCAGTTTTACACAAGATCTGCAATTGGACCAAATATATTGGCAGAAGTCATGGGATATAACACTCGCTCTGCTCATTGGTCAGAAATGTCTGGGGGCGTGAAGGAGAAAAGCAAAACAGGAAACAAGTTTACTATGCTGGAATAATTACACAGCATGGACAGAGAGAATTGGAATGCTTTCTTATTCATAGTCATCATTTGGGCCATGTACCGAAAAAACAGCAGAAGTTAAATTTGACTTCAAGACAAAGTCTGGAAACAATTTGTTGCTGTGGATTCACATTATAAAACATGTTGTCTTCAGATGGATGAACAGGAAAATGGAGCAGATGTTGAAAGATACAACCTTTAATGTGTCAATCCAAAGACATTTTAGTTAAGACTGATATGTTTCGACCTTGTCATGGCATCAGCTGGACTTGCTAATCAAAAGTGTAGTTATTTAACGTTAACCATGGACACCTAGCTCTCCATCAACAGATCAATCGCTTGCCTGTAGTTAGTTCAGAAGGAGAGCGGATCATATTCAGACCACAAACAAATCGCTCTGGAGTTTGTTTGGAACCAGACTAAGACCATATCCTCAAAGCAGTCTTGGTGCAGTTATTTTGGTCTGCACCCGGTTGTGCTTGCTGCTACTGGACTCTAATCAACAACACCACCATTGTTGTAAAAGATAATCCCTCATTTGGTGTTGTGCTGATGGTGGTAATGTCTAACACATCTCTCCAAAATCTCCCATAAGTGTTAAATTTGGGGGATCTGGTGACTGTTAAGGCCACAGAAAATGATTTAAATCAGTTTCATACACACAGAACAGGTCAGTTGCCTCATATCCTACAGAAGAAAAAGACCACTCCTATCTGGATAGAAATATATGGAAAAAAATGACGGCTTGTGATATTGTACAGTTATTCATACAGTTTTGTTGGTGTTCCTTTGATTTGTCACCCATCTGTAGATCAAGGATGTTTTTTAACGCCTTCAAAATTCACATTCTTACATCCACATAGTTTTTTCATGACATCAGAACCGTTAGCTACCTACCATTGATAGTGGCCTTGGTGTGCAGAGAAGAGTGATACTTACTCACAGATAGTGGGGAAGGAGAGGCCAACAAAGGCATTGGACAAATACTCTGTGTACATCTCATTAGCAACTCCTTCCAGGTAATACTTCTGCCATGTGTCCTCGTCAATCTGACAAAAAACAGGAGTGGAAATGTTATGTGAAATTTATAAAAGGAAGAAAAAAAAAACTGTTTTCATCCCAGTGCTGGTCCAATATGGGCTGCAGATGTTCTACTGCACAACATCAGCCTGGTCATTATAAGCTGATCCATCATCTTTATGAAATGAGAACAGCACTTTGATAGAGGCAAGCACCTCTTCAATTTTAAGCCACGGAAACACTGAACAGATTCCATATGAAATGCCAGAGAAAAATATGATGTGCCAGTATGACTGAAAACACACTCATGGAAGTCCCTCTGTGGACAAAGATGTCAAAACTACCCATGGAGTGTATTGCCTTTGATAGATGTACTCCATCTGTCAGCAGAGAACCTACTGTATCCACTTATGTAAACCCCAACTAAAACTGAGTCCAACTGAGCAATAGTTGCTATAATCTCTGAGTAAATCTTCTCACTTAACCCAAATGTAATGTGAGACTACATCCATCCACATAAGTTGAGTGATTGAGGCAAGGCATGCTAATCTAATGCTTCATCTTACCTCAATGAAGGACCTCATGGAGAAGAGGTTGGCTAGCATGGTGGACAGGCCCTGAGCCAGACAGCTCTGGGCAATGAAGCCAGCCTTCAGCTCTGCCAGGCAGACGGCATCGTCACCCTCCCTCCAGTTCCAGCTTGGAATGTTCAGCAGATGGGCCTTTATGACACACCACAGACAGAAAAGGTCACAAGAAACGATTGTGCGAATGTCTCGATGGTTGGTCAAGTTATAAAGCACTTTTGAGATCAAGTGAAACTAAACTGTTTGGCAGAACTTTGATGCTAACTTTTACACTTTGCTAATGCTTGCATAGTTAAACTTGGAGAATAGATTGACTCTTCAGATGATAAATCTAGAGAAATAATACATTAAACACTTCTTAATCAATGACAACACACCAAATTAACTTTATATGCTATTTAATATTCTTCATATGCTTTTTGGTGAGCATGTCCAATAAGCGCTCAAGTAATATGTCGCAGGCCACCACTGCAGCCTTACCCAAAATTTATTCTGATCTTTCATCATTTGCTTGAATAATGCACAATGGAACAAGTGATGTTAAATTGTAAGCAATTTTAGTTTTAATCATAATTTTTTAAGGCTGTCCAAGGGCATTTTCAGACTTGTCTTCCCTTTTCGCTGGTCCTAATCAGAAACTAAATTGTTACAATGTTGCTTTTACTGCTTGGTTCAGTTTCATACAAGAAAACATCAAATCAAACCAGATTATATGAACAAAAGTCATGTGAGAGCACACACTCTGCTCATAGGTCAGAACTGTCTGGGGTGGAAGAAAGAAAATCAAAACAGGAAAAAGTCTACTATTCCATGGCAATTTAATAACATGGAAAAAAAAGATGGAATTGGGATGCTTTCCTTGTCAAAGTCACCATTTTGTGCCATATCCTAAGAAGCAGAATTTGACTTCAAGACAACATTTGGAAAACTGATTGTTGCTGTACATTGCTTCACATTATGCAAAGAAGACATGCTGCCTTCAGGAGGCTTAACAGGAGAATGCAGCATGTTACCTTCAACATCTGAAGATGTGTTATGTAAAACTGATGCGTTACAACCTCTTCACAGCATCAGTAGGATTTGCCTAATAATGGTGTAGTTTACATTAACCACGCACACCTCGCCATTTCTTGATCAATCAACAAATTAATAGACTACTATGTCGTTGGTCCAGAAGGAGTACAGATCATGTTCTAAACACAAACAACTCCAGAGTTATTTTTCAATCGAGACCAATTCCTCAAAACGGTCTCAGTACAGTTCTTTTGGTCTGCACCTCGGTGTAACTGCAGTGTTCAGACCTGCATAAATGGACTATACCTAGTGGAAAAAAAAAACAAGTCTAAACTAGTCTGATTGAACCAAAACACGTAGGTGTGAAAACACCCTAAGAGTAAGTTTGCTCCATTTTAATGACCCTGCAATTGGCCATATATATGAATTCTGTTGCAATGTGTTGTACATTATAAAATGCAGAAATAAAGTAAATAACCCTGGAGGGGAAGAGTCATTCCTCTACTGGGAAATGGGGCAGCAGGTGACGAAGAGCCAAGACCAAGTGAAGTGATGTCATATTATATTTTAGTGCACATTGTTTGCTTTAACATGTCTATAACTTCTTACCTTATTGTGATATTGTAGCATTTGTGTGATTATTCTGATCTTTGGATGGTAGTTTTTGATCGAAATGACCCTGGTAGGTGAAAAAAACAAGCGAAGTCATCTGACAAAATCCAAAACTTTTGGCTCTATTTCAGTAGTTTCCCATGAATTCTTAAATGTTCAGATGACATCACACCTCATGATGTTTGAGGCATCTTCAGCATCAGGATCTGCACAGTATTTATTGGCAAGGATTAAGCAGGCATCTGCTGACTCGATCTGTGTGTCGAGAGCCAAAGAAACAGATGAGACAATGATATCAAAAAAGTACATTTCTGTCGTTTTAAGCCTTGGATACCTTTTAACTAGATAATAAATGTTGCAGTCTATATTTTTATCTGAATTATACCATGGATTGTGTAACAAACTGTACCTTGACTCGGGCCAGATCGTGAGGGTTCAGAACAGATCCTTGGTAGAATTCTACTTGGGTGAAGTGGCGTTTGAACAAGGCTTCCAGCTCAAGATTAGGGGAAATACTGACAGAGAGAAAGATGAGGGGTTAATACATATATGAATACCTCATGTATACAGTTTAACTGTGCATTGTTTCAAGCATTATGTTCACTGTTAACCTACACATGGCATGGAAAAAAGTTAACTTACTTATGGAGAAAAACAATTTCTACATTGACATCATCCCTGTCCTTGTGTAGGAAGTCTTTGAGGAAGTTGGAGACACTTTCGAGGGTAATATGACCACAGACCACAATATGCCTGGAAGATGGGAAGAAATCATCCTGAGTGGGCAACATAAATCACTGCAGACACTGGCATGTCTCCCAAAGAAAATCAGTTAAACCGAAGCACTCTAAAATGTAATTCTCAGATATAGAATGAAAAAATCTATCTACATGTCAAGAAATGTCTTTTCAAAGCAAACAAGTAACTGAATTATATCTTTTTTGCCATAAAAGTGAATATTTTCCCCCATGTAATGAAAGTGGTTAAATTCTGCACGACAAGTGCAATCAAACACTCAACTCTGAACCACTTTAGAAAACCTAAGATATAATCACACAGCCCACAGTGGTTGGATTGTCATCCGTTCTCAATATAAAAACTGAACCTTTGGCCAAACCGCTTCTTTGTGAGCTGAATGGATGTTGACAAAGACATGTACATCAATATGCTCATGCTTTTATACAGAGCATTACTAAAAGCTTTCAAAGTGATTTGCAGGCCTGTGGCTGACATAAATTCTAAACAGGACCTCAGACTATTTGACGGATCCCTGGCAAGATACAGTAGTGCAGAGGGATCTGTCAGATGCTGCACGGGGCTGATTACAGCTCTAAGGAAGTAGGAGGTTAGATTGGAACTATATTTAAGTTGAGGTTATGTCCCAGTTTGTCCTCTGACTGCACTCCAGGCCAGAGCGATCAAGTCCAAAGGACAGCTTCACAGTTAAATGAACTCATTTAGGATTTAAAAATCATTTGGACATATATCATGGTCATTGCTTTACAGTGAGCTTCTGTCCAAGACTTAATGAAATATGAACTCTCACAATAATGAAGCTTGCAGTTTTATATTTTACCGCCCTAAAACTGAGAATGTTTGTTTTTGCTGTCGCAGCAGTAAAAGGAATCCCCAGTTATAAGCTGCGAATACATATATTTAATAACACTAATCCTCTGGATTTTAAAACACTTTATATGCTTCATTTACACTGTGGTAAGCTTAACGAACCCTTCCAGGCTTAAAGTTAAATGTTACCAACTCATATGCCAAATCCCGAAATGAGAAATCCACACATGTAGAGTACAATCCAGCCTTTATTCTGACATGGATTAGTGTGGACACTCGACTGACACCCTAATTACCCTATGGAGACCTGATCTATGTAATGACAATGGCCTTATCCACTACTTAAGACAGATGTGCCAAGAAACAACTAAACCACTTGAGCTTTGAGTTCCTGTGTAGCGAATGACTTTGCACTTAAGAGTGTATGTATTAGGTTACTCCGTCCTAAAATAAACACTGTAGTCATACTTGTTCACTGTTCAAGTCCTTATCATTGAACTAGATTTGCTGTGACAGATTTCCTTTGATCTCCTATCACGCTCTCATACACAGGAAGGAAGGTTTGGTTAACACGTTAACCTTTAATTGTTGACATCTAGATTGTACAGAACATTTCTGAAGTATTGACTTTGAAGGAAAGGGATATCTGATGTTAGATAAGAACCACAGTCAGGACAAACTGAATAGATGGGATAGAAATATTCATTGTATGGCAGCTTCTGGATGTTACAGGGCATAATGGTCTTCACAGATGTCGTCTCTGTCCTTTTAGAGAAGCTAATGAGCAGCCATGATTGCGAGCAAAGGGCTGTGTGGTCTCACAAGCTGATGAGCTGAGATGTCTGTGGGCAGCCAGCAGCGTTTGGCAGAAGATGTTTCATTTCAAGAGACGAAAAACATCAGTTATGTTTTCCTATTCCCACTGTCCAGATGTCCCTTCTCCAAGGGTGAAACTAACTCAAAGATTTATGTGATGTAGTATTTGGTTTGTGTGGGTTCAGCATCAGGTTATTAATCTTAGACACACAAACACACACTACAGCACATACCTGAAGATGTAAAAGCAGGTACACGGGCAAACATAAATATGCAAAAGCCAACGTAGGCACACACACACACATACACAAACGTACTCTCACAGAAATGCACGTGGTTTGTGAGCTTTGATTTGGATTCGGTGATTTATCAGTACCACAAAATTTCTTCCTTGGTAATCAAAATGTTTCGGTTCATGATCGGAAAGCCGATACTATGCTTCACTTAGCTGACGTTATTAAAATTGGCCCAAGTCTGCTGATTCTGTGCCAGAAGTGGCATCAAATTGGACATCAAACTCACTGGCTGATAAAAAAGAAAAAGAAAAAAAAAACACAACCTAGCGGATAACAAAGTTTCTTCAACAAAATACCTCCCCTCGAGATAAACCTCAAACCACTGACAAAACTCATAAATCAAACTGAAAAACAAGTGCATTGCAAGGGAACAGATTTTCACAAGAAAAACATACACATCAACTCAGGAAGTTAAAAAGATGTGGCACACACTCACATTAAAATGCAAAGGACAGTTACAGAGCGTGCACCAAAAACATGCAATCAGAGAAAATCCACTGGGAACGCTTTCACGCACAAAATGAACAAACACAGCTCAAACATCAGCAACACAGGTCACTCACATGGTACTGCTCTAATCCTTCAGTCTGTGAGGAAATCGACTGTGAGAACCCACGTCAAGATGCTGCGTTTTATACAAACTTACACTATAATTGCAATAAAATTTCCTGTCATAAATGTTGAGGACAGTTATACATGTAGCACATACTCCATACGGTTTCTTGACACAGTAGCAATATGCAGCAGCAATATTCTTGGAAACTCTGCCAGATATATGGTTCACCATTTTGTTAAGTGTATGTGTGTATGCTGATACTATCTAATTTAGTGCTATGCTTATCATTTCGTTCATGGTAATAATTTTTTTATATCAAAAAAAAAATTTGTTTTACTGTGATTTTGACTATTTTGCTTCATTGTGAAGTGTTAACGCTTTATTCAAGAAGAAACTAAAGCTGAAAAGTAGTGTGTCAGCGCCTAGCTAATTACTTCCTAAAAAGGGAGCTACCTCTGTTGTTTAGAAAAAGTTTAGCTACAAGGCAAAGTGGCTAAAAGTAAATGAAAACAACAAATTGGTTTCTCCACCTGAAGCAGAAACACACAGGTGAATACCGAGAAAGTCACAAGTCGCGTACGATGCAAAACAAGCTGACAAGTGATGCTGACTCAGTCAAAATTAGCTGGAGCGTCAGCTAACTGTACTCCCTGTGACAGAAAAATCAAACGGTGGGGTGAAGTAAGCAAAGAAGTGACTTTTTGTCTTGCTAAGATATGACGCCAGAAGAAGCTTTAAAGCTCAAATGTACATACAGCATCATAACAAAGAAATATTTCTCAAAGATGGCTCTGCTGATGATGTATGAACAGTGTTAGCTTAGCCGCTAACTCGCTTCAGTTGAGGGTTTTTCTGGCGCAATCATGGACTTGTGTCAGTCAAGCTTGAGCTCCACTACCGTGTGTGTATGTGTGTGTTTACTTATCTGTAACTCTAATCTGTGACATGTTTCGCACATTCTACCTCATTTGGTTGTCGAATATTTTATTACTGTTGGTATTTGCAGTAAATCATCATTACGGCCCCTTAGGGGTCGTGTGAAAAAAAAATAAAGTGGGTAAAACAAAAAAAAAAAAAAAAAAAAAAAAAAAAAAAAAAAAAAAAAAAAAAAAAAAAAAAAAAAAAAAAAAA
>VXCM01002835.1:0-28801 GCA_014773175.1 Lucifuga dentata | reverse complement strand
GCAACGGAGCTGTTTTGCTGCTGTTTGAGGAACGATTTCCGGTTAGCTAAATGCTAATGCTAGTTAGCAGCTAACGTGTCTGTGACTGTACCCACTACAAGTTCCGAAGAAAAAACAAGTCAGTGAATAAAGTCACTAACTCACTACTACTTTTGACAATGTTCTAGTGTTTGGCAGTTCCAACAGTGTATTTTTGTGCATTTATAATGGTTAATTCTTTTACGAGAGTTGACTTAACTCAAACAGTAGCAAAACAGCTCCATTGCATGCTAGCTTTGACCTATTTTTAATACATTTCAGAAGAGAGAAAAAAACAGAAAGCGAGAAAAAATCCGAGAAAAAAAAATACCAGTAAGTTTTTTTAAACCTCCAACTCATTTCTTTTTTTTTTTTTTTTTTTTTTACCTCCCACTCATTTTTTTCTCTTCCATGTCCCCTAAGGGGCTCCGTACATCATGAATATTGTTATCAATATCAAAAATTCCTTAAGATCTTATGATATTTTCAGGTTCTTTTTCACCCCTGGTGTAAGTCTCTGGGTCTCCACATTGCTATCCTCTACAAAAGACTTTCAAAGGTGCATGTCAGGGTTCAGCCAGGGTTGAAGCCAGTTTCCGTGCCAGCCCCTCTGTTGAAGTTGAGGCTAATGGAAACCACAGAGCCATAATGGAAACCACAGAGCCCTGAGTGCAAGTGGGCGCCAACAGAACGCAACACTTGTCATTATTATATCAGCGTGCACAGTCTGAGCGCTGTCACTGTGCTCACGGGTGCATAATACACTCCACAGACTACTATACCATGAAACAGAGGTTCAGTATGGATTCAACAGAGTGCCTCTCACTTCAAAATAATCCTCAAGGCCTGTTTCGAATGACAGCACCAAAGCAGAGACATGAACTGAGGCTTAAATTTTAAATAGTTTATAATGTATCATGACCTCATTGTTTGCGAGCGCTGTAATCAGTTGAATCTCTTAATCTCATTTCCATGATACAGACCTTTTTGTGCTGACAACTACCAAATGATAGTGCTCTGAACTTCGATGGCAATCATAAACCCACATGACAAACGTGTTTTGTGTACGTGTCAGGTCCCATACATACAAACGCCAAACACATCCATATCTAAATGATTATGCAAAGAGTCTGGTGCCATTCTAAGCCTGTGTGTTCAGTGGGTATTTCCTGATTGTTACCATATGTATGTGCTGTATGGCTAGCCAGAAAGAGAGATGGAAGGGAGTGAGGGAGGAGAAAATAAAGTGTCTGGGAGAAACTAGTCCTCGGTTTTGACAAGGCCGTCTCTCAACAACCGTCTGCGAGTCCAGGCTGAGGTCGCTGGCCAAACATAACATCTCATCCATCTTATCTCAGTGACAGGCAAACATTATCAAACAAAGGCTCGGTTTTAATTCCTCATTCTGTCACTGACTCCCTACAATCTTTCACGCTGATTGGAAAAAGATGAGAAGAGAGTTAACGGTCGAGAAAAAGGGATGAAAAGAGAACAGGAAGAAGAAGGCAAACGTGGACCTTTCCTACTTGCAACACTCCATGTTTGGAGTGAAATAAGTCTGTGTGCTGAATATCAGAAAGGTTTGAGCCATAAGGAAAGGAACTAAACAATAAAAACTGTGGTCATCTTGTACAAACAGTGGAATGACCATAGTGCGCGGGAACCTGATCGAGGGCAACCACACGTACACACAGATAACAAGAACCTCCAGAGACAAACTCTACCACCACACAAACACAAGAACCAGGCGAGGACCAAGAACCAAGCAGACAAAAGCAAGCCAGAAGCAACTGAGGGCCTCCGATGGCAGCGAGGCATCCAGCATTCAGGGTGTGGGAGCTGACTGAAGATCAGGGCCGGAGTCATGTCAAGCGATGATGGTGCAATGGGCTCACGCTAACAGACAGCAGGAAAAATGGCTTTTTCAAAGAGTTGTAATCAGTGAAAACGCCAGAAAACTGCAGGTCATAGAAAGCATGCCAGAAATGATGCAGAGAAAGAAACATGCAAAAACAACTCAAGCAAAAGGAAACAAGAACAGAAATCGTATCCTGCAATGGTCATTGAGATTGATGATGCTTAAAAAAAGACCACCAATAATAATGCACTTGCAGATGTTTAGATCTTTCTATTTTCTTTATTTAAAAAAAAGTGTTTTTAAGTGGATAGTAGGGGTTTCATGACTATTTTCTTCATCATCCCTATTCAGTTGTTCCCTAAAGGAAAAATTATTGCTGTAGGACCAGATCTGAACAGATTAAATACATAAAAAATCTGGACAACACATACTGCACAGCATACATAGTGCTACTTTTTAACTGCAGTAGTCATGAAAGCTGTTTTCCAAATTAAATTAAAGCGCAACACAGGATGTTTGAAGGGGCAAAGAAAGAAAATGAACAGCACACCGTTTACTTCAGGAAAGCTAAGTGAAGGACAGAGAGACAATATATAGAGAGAAAGAAGGATAGAGTGAGAGAGAGAGAACAAGAGAGAGAGAGAGAGGAAGAGGTATGGACGTGTCCTAATGGCCAAGGTCTCCAGTCACGCAGTGTGACTTGTCGTTTTAATATAACTTTATTGTTCTAAAAATTCAAGGTAACTAACCCCCGGTAACTCTAAACATAAGGGGGTGTACTTGAGTCACAACCACACCTTGTCTGGATTCCAACTTACTTTCTGCCTCGTGTCGAGTTATAACTCCCTCCGTATTTCTTCCGATAAAGGATGAGAGCAGCAATTTCTGGCACGTAGCGAGCAAACATGGCCTACATGCATGAAACAGAAAAAAAGAACAAAGCATGCAGAGAGGGTTCTACCGCACACAGAAAAACAGCAGAACCATCTGGAATACTTACTTTCTCCCATTAACCGCACTATAGGTACCACCATATTTCTTGCGGTTTCCTATTAACTCTATGATTTCAGGGACGTAGCTGGCAAACATGGCCTAAGGAGAAGATAGAAGACAGAAGAGACTAAAAAAGAGACTACGCCGCAGAGTGGTTGGTTGGGAAACTGGTGCGTAAATCCAGATTTCTGAGGGTAGAAAAGTATTACTTTGCTTTGCAAATCAAGTCAAAAACTCTCTCTTATAGTCCTTAGACAGCGAGCTAGACGTTACAAAAATGAGAACAAAGAGAGAGAAAAGAGATTCTTAATAAAGAATCCGGTTTTTGCTGGTGAAAAAAAGAGTAGCCCATCTTTGGTTTTATCGTTATGTGAGAATTTTGTCACAGTCTATAAGCACCCAAAACTTTTGTGGAGAATTTTGAAAGTAAAATGCTGATGGAGAATAAAAACCTATGTGCCATGTTTTGTCCAACAAACACAGATAATCTGGCAGGTTGATTTGAATAAGCCCACCTGATGGACCACAGCTGCAAAACACATTAAAATCATCATTTCTTGGGCTTGAAAATGAGCTGGATGTATTTTGCAAAGTTTCACAGCCTGGCATTGTAACACAGAGTCAATGTATTAACCAATAGCAACAAGGTACTCATCTCTAACCCTAAAGTCACACTTGGAAAGTGGGTATACTGTATATTTCCATCCATAATGTGTGATGATGTGAGTTTGATACGATCCCCAGCCTGGAATCATTACTGCCCCTGCTGCTGATAGGAAGCAGCAAGAGTCACTCGCCTAAAGACTTCCAGACTTGTCAGCGCTGAGAAAAGCACACAACCGATCACCACGGCCACAACACAGTCCACATCCACACAGCTGCAGGTCATCAGTGACAGGGGGGGTACGTGGTGATCGCTTTCCAAATACAGGATAATGCTAATGCAGTTTGGCTAGAGCCAATAAGGAAAGGAACTAGGTTTTTTTTGAGAGAGGAAAAAGACAGAGGATGTAGAGTCACTAGTGAGTGTGTATGTGTGCGTGTGTGCATAAATATGTATGTGTGTAAGTTACTGTTATGGTAGCCCAACAGGTTGTTAAATCAGTGGACAGTGAGAGGGAAGGGATAGGATGGGAGTGGGGGGAGGCTATGTCGCTATGGTAACAGTCAGGCTGGCCTAAGCCTCATCTCCCTGCCCTTGTGTTTGTTGGAATTGTGGGAAGAGACATGGGAGGAGGGTTGCCCTGAAACCACAAATGCTTTAAGAGAATATCAACATCATTATTAGACAAAAACCTTGTAGTCCAATAAAACAAATACTGGAATGATACAAAGGGGCAGGAGACAAAGGAGTACATAGTAAGTACAGGAGGGAGGCAAAATACAGGAGGCTAAACAGAAGGATGCAATAATCACACTCCGGTAACATAGATATAAAACAGTACTATATTAAAATGTAATATAATATTCAATTTATATGTGTCTTAACAGCTAAGCAATCAAAATAAGTCATCATCTATTTATCATTTTATCTATCATTTTCAACAGTTTTACATAGTCTACAGATGGGGACAGGCAGGATTTAGGAGAAGATGAAGAGGGGTAAGAGAGGACATAAAATCCTGATTTTTACCAAACCACCAAGGATGAAGAAGACCATAAACAGGCGCCCCAAAGTGGTTTTTGCATAGACATCCCCGTAGCCCACTGTGGACATTGTCACCATCAGCAAGTAGACACATTCCCAATAGGAAAGCGACTGGGAATTTTGGAAGTTTTCCCAAGGATCCCCTGAGTTTTCCACCTAAAATGAGAGGGGATTTCAGATCATGACAAGACTATAACCACAGATTTGTAAACATTATTTAAGCAACCTTGATTAAATCCAGCTAGAAGTGTTCCTGCCGTTATCTGGATATATTTTGAGCTTAGGCTGCCATCTAGTGGTGAAATAGTCTTCTGCACACATAGAAGAGCTTTATGTGTTTTTTATGTTACTAAATATGTCCATATTAGTCCAGTAACACATAAAAACAATGAACCATCTTTAATGAACCAGAAAAATAGTAAAAACATAAATGTATTCCTTAAAATTAACACATATAATTTTAACAGTACTGCAGTACAAAAAGGGTTTGATTAAGCTTACACTGTACTAACTGTTAGTGAAGTACCTCATCACAAGATCCTTTTTGGGGGGGAATTTATGCATTAATCAGGTACCTCATAAACAACGTTTTGATAAATTAATTTATTTCTTCATCAGAACCTCAGGTTTTCCTACATTCTATTGATTAATTTGAGATTGAATGGGTTTCACAAAACTTTGTATCACGACCAACAAGTCGTTCAGAATCACGGCTGTCCACTCACCAAATGTATGAATCCAGCAGCTGTAAGCCATGTGCTTATGAAGATGGAACACAGGTTCACCAGCTTGATGGAATTACTAGATAGAGTAAAAAAAAAAAAAAAANGTAAAAAAAAAAAAAAAACATGAAAATATCTGACACATCCAGGCTATAAGGCTTGCTGTGACCTGATTCACAATAACTGATATATGGATCTTTGTCACAAAAAAACAGGAAAAGTTCAAGATGTCTGTTGTTGGCAATGTTTTAATGTGAACGACACATTTTTCAAGCGCATATTCAGCCAAAATCTAAATCCAGACAGTAATGGAATTTAAGTTCTATTACATACAGTAAAATGACAGAGTTTAGCCTCACTGTCAGACATGGCAGGCTGGTAGCAACAGGTGGATGAATGTGCTGTGAATGAATGNTTTTTTTTTTTTTTTTTTTTTTCATTTTTTACCTTGTTTTCAAGATATTCAAAAACTGTAAGATTTCTGAGAACTGGATCAGTCTTAGTGCTCTCAGGAACCTTAAACCTGTAAGACAAAGAGAGGAAAGAGAGAAAGAAATATTAGTATATAACTTTATATTGATAATCTCACATATATACCTACAATTCAGGTAAAAAGTAGGTAAAGAGGTGTTTTGAAGATGTAGGGCACAACATTTGAATACAGGCAACAGGTAGATAATAATGTAGATATTTATGAGTTACTCTCCATAGATAATGAGTTAAAGAAACAGTATGGCCCCCTATGCTTTTCTACAATAACTTTATTTGTAGTGCACTTATCTAACAGTTACAAAGTTCTTTACAGAATCTCATAAAAAAAAATAAAAATACAATAAAATAAATGAATACTATTTATTAGCAATAAAGAATAAAGAGAACACAAAAAGCAGCAATAAGATTAAAAACTGATAAAACTAAAAAATTGTATAAAGTGTAAAATAAGCACATTTAAAAAGGAAGTGTTTAATATTTGATAAGTGTTTAATATTTGATTAAAGGCAAGCATAGCACTTTATTCTGCACTACAATATAACAGAACACAAAATTTAGCGTGTAATATTTAAGAAGACACTACTGAAGAACTAGAAACTTTATTCTAGATGAAATCTTGAAAATATTTTATGTGCTCAAACTACTAGAAGGAAAACAATGCGGCTACATTACATGTACCTCAGCCTCAATTCAGAAGCGGCTCGCTTAGAGATTATAAAACAATGCAACACCTGTTTCATTGTCTTTTTACATAACACAACTGATCCCATGGAAAGTGTGTGTGCTCTTGTGTGACTGAGAGTGTATGTATGTGTGTGTGTGTTTGTGAGTGTGTCTGTAACAAGAAGTGGCACGGATTTCTCCAGAAAATGAGTTATAGCATCGGTTTTATACAAATAGTAACTGCAATTATATGAAAGTATATTTTTGTCACCAATACACCTGACCATAATAATAATAATAATAATAATAATAAATAATTTTTAAACCTTTTAAAGATCTGGATTGGGCAGGTCATTACAGCNATAATAATAATAATAATAAATAATTTTTAAACCTTTTAAAGATCTGGATTGGGCAGGTCATTACAGCTACTGCACAATTTCCAAACACAGCAGCCCAGATGTGAAAATACATACATATATATGTATGTATGTATGTATATATGCATAAAATACAATTCACTAAGAGAGCTCATATTGTCACCATGGTGCAACAGTTTTCTGGTTTTGCTTCTTTTATTTATTTATTTTTTGCCAATATAAAGCCACAATTGAAATTGCCTTAAAATGAAATGAATAAATGTGTAAGAGTGTGTAAAACATTAAGCATGTAAAATATCATGAAAATTAATTTTACAACATATCTGTAACTGTAATTGTTGAAAATCTGCTAAACCATTTTATCCTGTTGAGTCAGCATCATCTTAGCTGAACATTAATGGTAGCTGTATGTTTCTAGCATTATTTGTTGATGTAGAGCGGCGCTATAAATGTGACTTCGTTTGAGGATATATTCTAATCCACCAGATCTGTATCAAAATTGCACCAGTTGACATCCCATCGTAGAAAACACATCTGATTAACAAAAAAAAAAAAAAAAAAAAAAAAAAAAGATGTCTTAGTTTGAGCTAAATAGGCAAAAATGTTGACAAATTCTCAGCATTGCAATGTTAAAGAAAGGGGGGGATTCCATATCTGCCTCCAAATTTGCCTCAAAATTTAATCATCATTTTCTTGACCAAAGTCTGACATCTACAAAATTTCATTAAAATCTGTCCATTACTTTTGAGATATCCTGCTGACAAACACTGGAGAAAACATATACTTCCTTGGTAGCAGTATCGGAAGCCCTTACCCCAGTTGCAGAGGGTGCTTAGGCAGGATGACACTGAACAGTAAAGTCCGGTCTGCCTCTGCTTTTCCTCCTGTACATGATGGCCATGATTGCCCTGCCTCAACCTGTATCCATTCTGAAAAAGGTCCCCACAGGACTTCTTTCGCCTCCACGTCTCTACTGGTATCTCCATATTCTCATTGCTGCATGGTACATGGTACACGAGCAGCTTCGGGGGAATCATTGGAATTATTCTATATCCTGCCCAAGATGGTAGGAAAAAAAAAAAAAAACTGTTTAGGGTTTACTATTCCAAAAGTATTCCAGAAAATAAAAGCAGAATTCCTGGTAGCAGCGAAGGAAACAAGATTCTTCTCTAAAAAGGAAATATTTCTTGTAAAGCATAGACTTTTTACAAATACTCTTCAATCGGAGCGTAATGCTACAGAAAGAGGAGCTCAGATAGACAGCTGGACTTTTTTGTCTCATCATGTCAGGGATTGTGTCTCCCTGAGCTCTAATACAGGTGTGTCCCCCCCCCCCCNCCCCCCCCCCCCATTATTGTCACAGTGGCTTTAATCTGCCCAACCCTAACAGATTCAACACACAGTTGTGTACAGAGGTAAAACACTGTCTAAAAACACCAGACTGCCGGTAGGGATTTGGTACAGATGAAAATAAAATGATGTGGAGCAAAAACAGTAATCCCGTGTTTCAGTGGGGAGATTTAAAACAACTCTCCTCCTCTGAGCTCCTGATAACAGCAACTGTACAATGTAGGACTGGGGTGGACTTTGTTTGACATGGAATAACTTCTGTCAGGTTAAGAATTCATTTTTTAGTGTAAACTGAGGAATTCCTGACTCATTTAAAGGGGAATCCACTGATTTCACACTCCACATTTAGTTCATTTGTAAAGGGGAGCACTATTCAATATGTGAAAACAGCTGTATTAAGGCTTTTGTGGCTGTAGATGGCGTCATGCAAAGTCAGGAAAACTGAGCCTTATGACATTACAAGGGTTACTCCTTGTTGGTGGTGAAAACAACAAAACTAAAGCACAATTAGGCCATTAAAGCTGCTCTTAGAGTGTTTCAATGAATAATCAAACTTCTGTTTTCTCATGCTGAATAATGCTCCCCGTGACCTTAAACTGTATTTTATTTATAAAATTGGTGGAGTCCCCCTTTAATATGACTTCCAAATATTTTAGGACATGGGCTAGAATGTGTCCTAGGGCATAAGAAGAACAAAAAGTTCAACCTTTGAAGAATACTCATACACTACAGGCCAGATGTTTGAGGCCAAAAAATCATCAGTACATTGTTTGTTTTACAATTTATTGCACAGGAAATGAACAAAAATACATAAAATAAATGTAATTAGTTTTCAAGAAGAATTCGTCCAGACTTGGTCCAATTTAAAGGAATTATGAAGACAGAGAATTACCATTCCATCCTGCAAAGACACGCAATTCCATCCAGTTTACAAATCACTGGTCAAAATTTTGTTCTTCAACAGGACAACGATCCAAAACATTCATCAAAATTATGCTAAAATTACATCCATTCAAAAGAGAAGCAAAAGGTTTTGAGAATTATGACTTGGCCAGAGGGGATTACTTTGACAAATCCAAAGTCCGAGCCTGAAACGAATTCAAAGTGCATTTATGTTGACAAATTCTTCTTGAAAAGTAATTACATTTATTTTTTGTATTTTTGTCATTTCCTGTGCAATAAATTATAAAACAAACAGTGTATTGATGATTTTTTTTTTTTTAATCTGGCCTCAAACTTCTGGCCTGAAGTGTAGATTACAGGNGTATTGATGATTTTTTTTTTTTTAATCTGGCCTCAAACTTCTGGCCTGAAGTGTAGATTACAGGTATATTTCTAGCCTCATTAAACCAAAAGTTTACCTTTTTAATAGCTAACTGCACTCTTTAAGGTACCCATTGCAAAAAAAAAAAAAAAAANAAAAAAAAAAAAAAAAAAGTATTACAGTCTTTTGCTTTCTTTTGTTGATCTGCCAAAATATATGCTGATACTGGTACATCATGACAAGCTGATATCAGTCGATAAGACCTCTGGTTATCAGTCGGTTTTTCGGTCTGCTATGACCAGATAATTCTCTTGTAGACGGAAACATCTGTGTTGGTGCTTATACGTGTCTGTGCGTGAGTGTATGTTGAAAAACTCTCAATGAATATCTTGCCCCAGAAACACGTGTTCATGTACAAGAGAAAATCTCTTTCCCCAAAGCCTCCAGCACACAACATACACACACACAAACATCACACACGTGTCAGCAAGCCAGATGCTCATTCAAAAGATTTTTCTGCTCCGTGCCCACTCGTACTTCATTGAAGCTCTGTAAGCTAAACCGGAGCCTCTGGTCACGTGTTCTGGCAGCACAGACTGCTGGGACCTTTTATCAATCAGCAGTCTGGGATGGTTCAGCTGGGATAAAACTGATAGTCGACCCAGTCAAGGTTAGGTTATACTGTGCTACACTGCACCACACACACTGTGGGGGTGTGTGAGGTGCAGCATATATACACACATATACATGCATAATTAACTAATGTAAAGCCTATAAAACCAACAATATATCATTCATATATCATATAATTATTCATACATGCAGAGCAACGACACATGTAAAGAGGCTTAAAACGCACACAAATTGAGTTTCTCTCCTCTGAATAAACACAGAGGCTTCCTGCCAGCGGCGGAAAGGCCACGAGTGCATCTGAAAGGCAAATACACTCACGTCCACGTCAGCTACCGAAAGCTTCTTTTAGCATGAAAACAAGGAGATCGACAAGCAGTATACTAAAGCACCACTAGGAGGCAGTAGCACTTTAAAATCAAAGCCAAAGCAGTCTGAGAGCCAGTGCAACTTTATACTATCAACATTTAGGTTTCTGTCATATAATACTGAAATCTTCAGAGTAAAATTCTCTTCAGGTAAGCTCTAAGTAACTTAGACTGAGTATTCTAAACTAATCCAAAGTCTGAAGGTAGCTGGGAAGGTGTGAGAGCTGTGGCTAAGTAACCATAGTAGCGACGCCTCCTCCAAATAGCCATATGCTAATCCTGCACTCCCACGGCTCTCTTGAGAGCAATGCATGGCTGAAGTAGTTAAAGGAGATTAATTCCCTTTTCCAGTGAAGAACTCTGCATGCCCTTTTACATTAGCCACAAATCTTTCTCCTCCTCTTAATCAATGTCCAATTTGCACAAGCAAAGAGAACATGACTTGAAATGCATACGGTATATACTTCGTTAGGTGCAGAGTGGGTGTGTGTGGACTACCACACAGCACAGGCCACAACCCCTATTAGTAATCTTTGTATTATCTGGATCTCCATGTCTTCTCATGCAGGACCACGGCTCAGAGAGTTCAAGGAGGGCTATGCTAATTATGATGTATCGTACTGGCTGAGGTGTGTGAGGTTTAAGGTACTGAGGTACGAACTAAACCACTGGGAATGAAGTACAAGATCCATTCTTAACAGTCACCCTTAGTTTCCCAATAAGGGAGATTATATACACTTAGCTAAATGAAAGTAGCAGCAATTATAGAACAGTCTATTGATTCTTAGGAAAACCATTATGGCTCTGTCAAGAAGTGAATGAAGATGAATGGGGGGGTAACAGACTTTAGGGACATCAACTGGTGAAGTAAGATGTCAAAGGTTACCTTCTGAAACCAGATCAAACAAAGGGAACTGCATTTTCCCTCTCGTGACTCTTCCAGCGAGTAATGGCGCTTATTTGCCTGCGACAATATGGCATGTCCCATTTCCTCTTTGGACTCCTCAGAGTCAAAATTGTAGGAAGTTGCAGTCCCCAATTAGCACCTTATCCAAGTCCAGATCTACACACTGTTAATTTTATAACTGAGGCTTTACCACGTTTTATGTCACATTAAACAGATGAACATAGTGAGCGGAGCACCAGTAAACACATTTAAGTCCTGCCAGCTGGAGTTGTGGTGCCACACTGTGTTCTTCTCTCCATATCCAACACTGCAAAAATAAACATGCGCTAATGTTTGAAACTCATCATATTCTGCAACTCCAATTTATACGCTGCAACTCAAAATGGCGGTACTCGATGGAAAAGTCATCACTGCTGTGGAAGCTTTCATCTTCAACCCCGGATGACCAAAGGTAATTATTCACTGCAGATTTTGACACCAGCCAGACCATCATTTCACAATCTTTCATCATCCGAGGTCTTAAAACCAAGGATTTTCTGGAGCTGTGAAGAGGACAACTTACATCATGAACACCAGATACCAGATTACTGGATTTAGCATATTTAATTCATTACGCATCTAACGTGCCAAATTCAGGGGGCACAGTCAACTTCCTAAGAAATCATCAGCTCTCAGAGATCAGACATGTAAATTCGGTTAAAAATTCATATCACTTCACAGATTTGGCCATTAGATTGCAGTAAAAGCACAAACTTACACAAGCAGATAAAAGACAGGCACTTCCAGATCCCTGAATCTGTGTATCAGCTTCCATCGCTAGTGTATATCATCTGTTCAAGTGTCTTGAAATAGCATGAAAGATGTATGATCGCCGTCTTGCAAGGAAAGGTGTTGGAAAAGGTGAACATTGTATTGAAAGTCTCATATTCGGACGAGACGGCCCTGCGGATCGGTACTGTGTTCAGATCAACACGAGATCAGCGCTTATCTGCGATTCTGAAATTTACAGAGAAAAGTAGCGCAGTGTAATTCATGCCACATACTCCACATAAATGGAGGAAAGTAGGTCATTATGCAATACAGGTGGAGGTGTTTTCCGGTGGGTGAGAGAGAGAGCGGGGGGGGGCTTTGCATATGCACTCTTTGTGAGTGTGAATGAGCACATCAGAAGGCAGTTATGAACTGCTGTGAGGTATTTTAGGTGCAATGCCTCAACAGAGCAATTACCAATTTATTTGAAGCACACACACACACACAAAAAGACAGACAGAGAGAGAGAGAGAGAGANAGAGAGAGAGAGAGAGAGAGAGAGAGAGAGAATGAGCGAGCTCGATTCTGAGTCACTCTCGCTACCCATTAGCTCATCCATGCTGCTGTGTTGTGTTCTCTAAAATATCAAAGGAACTCAGCCGTGTCACTTTCAGCATGAAGGAAAGTTGACTGCAGCTTCAAGCAAGCGGGCGTCCATGACACACTCCCAATGAAAGGGAGGCAGAAAGAAATAGAAAATGGGAGGGGAGACTGTGGGACTCTTGAGGACAAAGAGAAAAAAAAAAAAGAAAGGGATGGAAGGGGAAGAGGAGTGATAGGATGAGAAAGGAAGGAACAGAAATTGTAAAACAAGAGGAGACAGAGGCTGAGGTGAGGAGGAAAGAGTGAAGTTGAGAGAGGATGAGCGTCAAAGTGAGAGAAAGAGAAGAAACGCAAACTTACCAAGCCAGCTTCTGTTTAGGTAGACGGAGACAAACACAGGAGGAACAGTGAAGAAGTCGACCACTGAGTTGACCTCCAGCCAGAACCACAGCTTATCATTGGCTGCTATAAACTGTCAAGAAAAACAAAAAACAAAGATGGCATTCGTAATTTTAATTTATTCAAAAAACCACCATAGGCAGCCATTCAAACAGCATACTTAGCTTAGCATCAGTGACATATAGAGCGACAAAAACTTCACTGCACTTGCTGAGTCATGTGAATGGTAGATGGTGTAAGCAGCTTATGAGTTTATTTATTCATTCATGCAGAATGTCAGGGTTGCATTTGCGCCACTGGAACACTGCTCTGGCATGACAGCCATGCTAGCAACGTTATGACAGTAGTGTGTGTCTAAGCTGAATGTATGTTGTGCTGTGTATTTATAGGGGACTTTGGTTGGGTGAGACCAAATTAAAACACTAACAGTGCATTGTAAATTTCCAGAATGCATGTGGGGCTCTAACGTATGTGGAGGTGTGTAAATAGTGTGTGTGCAAGTGTGTTTAGCAGCATGCCTGTAAATGTGTATATGCGTGTGTTAATGTGTGCATCGGCGCCTGCTTGTGCATGTGTGTGTACGCTCGTGAGGAACATCTTACCCGCAGGCCAAAGTAAAGAAGGAAGAAGATGTTGAAGGCCATGTCAATCTGTAATGTGAAATCTTTGTAGAAGTTCTGGCAGGATTCTATAGGGCTGGAAAACAGAAAGAGAAGAGAAACAATTATGTCAACTTTAAACTCTAATGATCGATACAGTAAAGTAGGTTCTCCAACCTTTTTCCTCCCAGTCCTGTGGACTTCTTTGTATTTTAATGGCATAAATGTAATGTTATAGCTGGTATATGAACATAATCCATTATTTGTGATGGAATCATTAATTAAAACTGCTGTGAAAATAATTGGAAACGTTAAACTGTACTTGAGATAACTGTGATTGATTTATTACCGTCAGAATACTGTATTGTATTTGACAGTTGTCTGTCTGTGCTTTTCCTCAGAAGTGTCACACAAGGTGCAGTGACATTCGCCGCCAGGTCTGCTCGAAGAATATTTGTGATTTGTCCCTTTTCAATCATCTCGTGCCTGTGTTCCACAATATTAATGCAGCGTGTTTGCTTCTGGCAAGGTCAGCTCTACAGAGATCATGGAACATTGCCTATCCCATTCCCTGCCAGGTTACATCCACTAGTAGAATATTTATGGAGCCAACTGGAATTAAAACTATTACTCATCCCAATTTTGTCACTGATTTTTACAGACCCAGAGCAATTCCATCCCAAACTCGAGGAATTCATGTATTCCCACGTATACACTGTATATAGATGAAACTGTATAAAATTAAATGATCACAGTGGTAAAAACAGTTGCTTTGATGTGACAGCACATCCATCTTACATAAATCATTCAGCATCTGTTACACAAATATCCCCACAGAAATCCCCTTGCATGACAGAAGCTCCACACACAGAGAGACCACATAGCTCTTTCAATTCAAGAGACTGCAATAAGTAGCCTGGCGCTTCTTTAAAAGTCAGATGATGATAAATGAGCTGCAATCCACGCGGACTGTCATATAATCCATCTTTATGTTTACCTCATGATGATTAAACATTACCAAGTGGATGCTCTCAACAAAGCAATAATAAGCAATGTGCCACCCCCCATTCTTCACTTGGTCATGGGCCCCATTGCATTTTGCTCCTGAGTAATGAGCAAATCCCATTGTGAGATGCAATATGAATATGTATTATGGTTGGGCTTGCTATAGGCTACCCATGGGAATGTATGGATGAGCTGGAGAATGCACGGTAGTCCATTAGAAGAGTCAACAGTCATAAGTCTCACATGTCTACCTTAAATATTGATGTACATATGTATGGTACCCATAGGCGCAGTGTGAGGTACAGAACTACGTTCACTGCATAATGAGAATCTCCAGAGCTTAATCATCTTCTGATTAACACAAAACATTACATCACATGATAAATGGACTGAGTATGTAAGACTGAGTACATATATGCCAGAGAGAGAATTCAATAACAACATACTGCTCCAAGTGAGTGATTCAGCTGCTAATTCATGAGTGTGTGTGGTCTATCTTGAGCGTGTCCTGAGGACTGACGTGATCTTTAAGATGATGTAAACCCCTTGGCCTGAATCTGAGATAATTAGAGTGAGTCAGGGTTGTGTGAAATTGATTTTAAAAAACATAAAATAAAAAATAAAAGCACATTTATTTGTTTGAAAGGCATTTTTTTCATCAAGTGCAATCAGAATTCAGACATGGGTTAATTTGCATCTAAACCCTCAAAGCGGTTAACGTTGATCTGGCCCTAAATGTGCACTTATTTACTCACCTGCAGCATCAGTCTAAACAAGTGTGTTGAAATAAACCTGCCATGAATCATAAATGCAGCCCAGGCATTCGCAATAGTCTTGTCTGATTAAATGACATTTTCTCTCAGTCTAGCCTGCAGGTTGAGACAGGCCTTACATTCAGCTCCAGACTGAAGCTCATGTAGTTCTCTGCTGAACCCGATCCGAAACTGCAGCACTTGAACCATGATGCAAACAAATGCACATACGTGTGCACACAGATGGCGCAAACCACACGAGAGATGCCATTTGGTGAAGTGGTCACTGTGACGTTTTTCCCCTGGGTCCAGCTCTGGCCTAATTCCGAATAACAACTCTTCTAAACACATATAAATTCTATAATATAAGGAATGTATGGCTTCACACAGCAGGGATTATGTGCTATCCTCAAATCATTTTAGAATTTATTATATAATCTATATAAATAGTTTATAATACAGGTTATTGTGACTACAAACTCCAAGAAAGCATTTTGAAGAGAACACATTATACAGATTTCCATATATATTTTCATTTGGGGTCTGTTTTAAGCCTCTAAAATGCGCATCAAACACTTCGATCCACTTCTCTTGCTGCTACGCCACTGTGCACACTGGGTGAAAACATGCAGTTCTGTCAGTAGTGTCTCTTTAAAGCCCCCTCCTGAAAAGCCAAGCTTTGTTCTGATTGGCCAGCCACAACATGGTTTATATGAGCCAAACACATTCTTACCTCATCTTTGTGGGTGTGGCTAACAGGTATGACCAATCAAAATGAAGCATCCAGGGCAGTATCAGGGCCTATGAGTTTGTCTTACTGGATGCATTTGTTTGAGAGTGTTCAACGCATATTCTACCACGCTACTATTATTAAAAATGAGGAAACATACAAAAAAAAAAAAANAAAAAAAAAAAAATAAGACTCCCTTTTGTAAAGATAATATATACTTAATATAAAGCAATACAAAATGTCACAAAATATAGCTTCAAAAATCGAGTGGAATTATCATCTTTCTAATTGCCTCAACAAAAAGTGAAATTTATACTATTTATCGCAGGGCTTTTGCACTTGATTTGCATTATTCTGAATAAGGGCTCCTCTTTTTTTCAGCCATATATGTTGGTGTTGCATACAGAAAAAGCATATAAACAAGATATGACTGGATCCAATGTCAATTCACACTCTATAACCACATGAGATCTTCGGCCACATACCGCCAGTACCCAGCAGAAAATAGACCAGCCCACCATGGTTCTTATTACTCCTTAAGTACTCCTTAAGCCCCAGCATGGTCAGGGTTACACCTTCCTGCCTGACAGGGACAAGACAGTGGAAAGAGAGAGAGAGAGAGAGAGAGAAAGACAGTGTGCGTGACAAGCAAGACGCAGAGGGAAGAAAAGATGGTGACAGGAAAAGGGAAAGAAATAGAGGAAGATGTAAAACAGAGAGAGTGAAAAGAGAAGACAAGGATCCCAGAGGTACTCAGGGCAATTTGTCCCATATATAGCACAAAATGCTGCTTTTAGGTCTGATGAAAATTGCCTGGAGATTCTGTGATATAACTCATGTCTCTGGTCGCTCGAGTTGGTGAGTGGCCTGTCTCTCTCTAATCCCCTCCACCATCACCACTCCCCCAATGCTTTTTAGCAAACCTGCGTGTACACACACACACACACACACACACACACACACACACACACACACACACACAGGACAACAGCCTGAAGTCTATTTCAGGACATAAAATGTTTCCTCATGGTAACCTCCTTTGAATAGACATTTTGCCTCTGGAAAATACAGCAAGAGGGCTAAAACCCATTTGTTCACAAGGGTAAAAGAGGGTGATGATGACTGAAAATACTAAAAATAGTCCACCTTCAGTCAGTCAGCTGTAGCCAGCACTTGGCTAGCCGAGGTATGACCTTGGGTAGCTCTGGGAGCAAGAGCAAGGTTGCCCCCTGAGAAAACAATAACACACTCCTACTTGCTTAGCTTATGTTCACCACCATAGTGCAACAACCCAAATCTGAGCCCAAAAGCGAAACATTTTGCTCGTGTCAGCACAAAAGTACACTTGTTAGAGTCCAACTCAAAGCATCATTTAAACTATGAGTACATTTAGGATCTGATTTCAGCACAATAACTGAATATCTGGCTTATATAGAGTACATCTCCCCAGGGTGGTACATGAACATGCAGGGGCCACAGGAGGGAGGGGTCTGTCAGGATGAAAGAAGGCCAGGTTAGTGCTTATGTGATTGATTTAGGTCAAGGTTCTAAAATAAGAAATAGTTAGCACACACAAAGGCAGTGGACAAATAAAGCCTCCCCTGTGTGAGTAAAAATAGATAACTATTTTATTTATAGAAGGTTTCGAACGTAAATCAGCTGCACTGCAGCACAATTGCACAACTCCTCAAGCAATTTCTCTCCAAAAACATTATTTATTGTAGATTTTAATGGAGGAATGATGGAATAAAAAAACTTAATTATAACTCCACTGGGCATGTGCTTAATATAGCAATGACATTGAAATGGGATCGTAATGTATAAAAATAAGGCCCATCAATATCAAAAGAGCATTATCTCTCCAGGAGAGAAAAGAAAGAAGTGTTTCCTTTGTTAATTTGTGCAGAAACCACAGTGTTACAAAAGATAAACTACACACATCACATCCATGCTTTTCTGAACACAAAACTAATTAAGAGATAAAAGCTGTGGTTATGTGCCATATGCAGAAAAGCAAGCATAGCATTCCTTATCAGCACAATGATTAACACTTTCAGGTAAATGGAGTCTGCAGTGTGAGGTTCTATTTGCAGTTAGTTTAGATCAGTTAGTGAGTGAATTTATTACCTGTTAAGTAGTTATAAAACCATTCACAAGCCCTCCTAACCAACCGCCATTAAAGAGACGTAACCTTGATGTGCAATTTTTCCTTTCCTTTCTATTCCAACACAGCCACAAATGTCAAGCATATTTAGTAATTGCTGCATGATAACTGATCCACGTCTGTATTTTAATAACTGAATTAGAAATGTCGCCAAACTGCCTTTTATCATCTTAAAAATACTGCCAGACTTCAGTCATTTCTCTGTGCTTTTATCTTCTTTGATTTACCCAAGAAAGCCGAGAGAGAGAGAGAGTGAGAGAGAGANAGAGAGAGAGAGAGAGAGACAGAGATACCAGCTGCAGGTAGAGAACCACGTCCAATTCTACCTGCAGCAGCACATAAACAGCCCATCCTCACAACATGTTTTTAGGCATCAGGAAATAATTATGATGAAATTAAAGAGACATTGTGAGTTTGGGAGTGCACACTTTCTACTCACAGAGAAATATTGTGTGAGCGTGTGCGCCCGTGCAACGAAGCAGCAAAAAAATGAAAAAAATAAATATGCAGTGATCAAAGAATTTACTTTAAGTTGGAGAAGTTTTACAATTTTAGGTGTTCTGCATGGAGACACTTTGTGCAGATATGGAGGCTTCTGCCAGCCAATCAGATTCAGCCTGTCACAGCTGATGAAAGTGATTTACAACACATCTGCTATCAAAATGTTGATGTTGGAAATATTTCACAACTTACTCAGACCGCATCAGGAGAGAATAGGCTACACACGAACCGTACAATTGATTAAATTAAAACATCAATGATTGATCATGTGTGATATCTAGTGTACACCTCAGCCTGAAGGTGTGATTGTTATTTTTACACTTTAACCATTGAACAATCCGGTCAGATTGATCTGGATTTGTTGAGAAGTACCACTCTGCACTGACTGCATTATTCAAATTAAAAACCAATGTCAATTGGCCAAACAGGGGTTCTTACGGCAGCTTAAACACTCTCTGAGGTGGCATGGAAAAGGGATAATTGGGCCCATAGCTCATGTCATAAGAGTATGTGCTACAGCTATGATACACAGAAACAGACATTAGATTATTACTACAGCTGAGTAGTGACATTAAAAGTGAAAAAGCCAACTGGGAAACAATAAATGACTGTTAAAAAAGGCACAGAGACCGTTTATAATAGATTCAGAACCTTTTACTGGATGCATTTCCATAGGTGTCAACTTCAAGTTTTGTAACTTTGACAATGTTCAATATATACTGCCAAAAATAACTTAAAAACACAATATGTTCCCTTTAAAGTTCACAGACTCATTTTATGAGTGTGTTTATTGTGGCTAAAAATAGCCCTTCCCTTTCACTCAGTATTTCAGGATGTCAGGCAACGGCATCAGCAAATGGTCTTCATGTTGCTATGGCAACTTTGATAAACGCAAGGTGTAGACATTCATCAATCATCTCTGCCATGAGTTCCTGGTTCCATGGTTGAGTACAGAGTGTGCCTGGACTCCAACGCACTCCAACACACCCGCACCGAAACCATCACATTTATAGGCGTGCCTCCCCTTCGGGAATAAATGCCACTACCTGTTCCCATTAAAGTTGTAGGATTGTAAAGCCTTTCAGATAAACAGCAAAATGTTTTCAAGCTTCTTTTTTTTTCATTCCAGTGAATCAACTTCAACCTTCTAGACTGCTTAAAGGCACAGTACCTAAAACAGTCTGTTTTCACTCAGTGTGCATGGTGTTGCTGCAGCAGAGGTAGCAGTGGATGTTCGGTGTGTTTTTGGTATATTACGGCATTGCAAAGGTTTTAAATAGATCCTTAAATTAAAATAAAAACATGGAAATCAGTTATAGTATGTTCCCTTTAAGTTTTACCACAGTCAAGTAGCACTCTAAAGGCCTTTGTCAGAATTTAATTATCAATTTCATAATTATTCTACTCGTACTCATTGTAAACTTGAGCCTCCTGTTTGTCGAACAGCTCAGCTACAATTTGGTCATATATACAGAAGTTCAATCTTATGGAATATCCTGCCTTCTAATTTCATTAATTTGGCTCGTCTTCAGTTCAAGAAAGCTGTGGATGGATTATTTCTTTCTCAACAATATTATCCATATGGATTTTTATTCTGATTTCTTTGTTTCATGTTGCCTTCTGAGTCTGATATTTTGCCAGAGTTATTCGAAAAAATTTCAGATGTTCTTTTATTTTTATTTTATTATTTATTTTTCTTTTTTCTTGCCTTTAAAGTTCACAGACTCGTTTTATGAGTGGCTGTGTTTATACTGTTTATACTGTTTTCTTTTCCTAATTGTTCTATAAATGAAATAGTTACATGCATGTCCTGGAGAATTTGCCTCTTATAAGCCCCTTGAAGTTTTTTGAATTTTCCGCTTCACATTTTCTTTTTTGCTCAAGTAATTTTGTATTTTTTTCTTTATGTATGTGTAAATAAACTCTAAAAAAAAAACTAGAATAAGTCTCAGCTAAAACATTATTGTTGAAGCAATTAAAAAGCTTAATTTCTGCAGTCTACAAAGGGAGATTCCATAATCATAAAAGAACAGCATGACAACATTTACATAACATTTACAAAATCTAATTTTCTCGGTCTGATGTTGACAATTGGTTGAAAAAAACTCACTTGGCTAAAAAGAGGAAGTCTCTCTGAAAATGAGGAAAACAAAAATAAATACAAATTTGGTTTCAAGGAGGAGGGATTGTACTTTGAAACAAATCATTTGATATTGTCCACAACCCAAAAAAGAGAGATCATTATATAGACTCCCATTCATCGCCACAAAGTCTGCCAAGCTTGTCTCACCGTTCAGCCATATTTCTCACCTTACCCCATTAATTAGTCATTAGGCAGTGTTTCTTTTTTCAGTGCTGTCATTGATCGCGCACTAATGATAGAATTACAGGCACAGACTGCTCTTTTTGAGGCCTTATACAAAAACACACACAAAAAATGTGTGTGCTTTTCTGTGAGTTATCGTGACTGTGCAAGTGTGTGTCTGAGTCTGTGTGTGTGATAGCGAGAGACAGAGAGGAGAAAAATAGAAACAGAAGTGGAGCAGGAACAAGGGCATCCCTTTAAGAACGGCCTGCAGAGACTTTGTCCTACATTCCTCTTTATTTGTTTAATGGGAGCACGGAAGAGGAAAAAGAAAGGATGAAGGATGAGGATGAGCAAAGGTATTAAAGCAGATTCCAATGTGGGCGGGAGAGGACGCAGTATCCTCTCAGTGAAAATATCACCAAAATAGCACCAGTTTGGCAAATGAAGTCTACTGCAGGGGGATATAAAAGGTAGTGTCCTATTATACCATTTTTATGTAGTTCACAGAATTGTGGCAAATAAGTGTTTGGGTAGATGGAGGCTCATTCTTAAAATTTAGCTCCTTCTCCATTTCCACTCATTCATAAAACCATCCACTTAAAGGGGACATATTAATCAGATTTACATGTTCTTGTTTTCATTTAGGGGCCTATTTTGAAACCTTTGCAATGCTTTAAAGGACCATACCAGCCATTTTGCATGTTTGAGCTGAATATATTGAATTTTCATACGTTACATTACTGACAATCATTTCCCAAAGGATAAAACCATATTTCAGCTTTCCTGATATTTTGCAAAATCTCTTAATCTTTCAAAATCAAATATTCAAGTGATACACCCACCTTAAAAATCAATGTTTCACCTGCTGCATTACGCAGCCATATGAAGTCACGGTCGTTTAAATTTTTTGATAAACGCAGGTCTTCTTTCGGGACTATATTTCCCGGTGGAGACATACATTGCGCTGAAACGCTAAAATTGCATAACTTCAAAAAAAACTCTAATATAGTTGGTGATGATGGATTACCTATCCCAAGAACGTTTCAAGTATCAACAAGTTGATATTAATAGTGTACCAGAATGAACTGAAACCAATGGCGGTCTCGAACGTAGGAAAAAAATGTTTTAATTCACCATTCCAGTAGTATGCTTTGAGAAATGATTGTCAGTAACATTACATATATGAAAATTGAATATATTAGGCTCAAACATGCAAAATGGCCAGTATGGTCCTTTAATTTGTAAACATCACAGTGATCCACTTCTGCTCTCCCTTGCTGCAGAAGCACAGCTGTGCACACTGAGTGAAAACAGACCATTTTAGGTAGTGTCTCTTTAAGTCCCCCCCCCCCCNCCCCCCCCCCCCGTAATGTAAGACATTACAGCCCGACCAAATTTTTGGTTCAAATGCTCCAAATGGTTCCAAATTAGGTTCGCAAACCAGAACAGAACCTGTTTCATGTTGGTGGAAATGCCCTGTAAGAGGAATTGAACCCTGGTCCCTGCAGCGGTGGCAAGAATTTTCTACCTGCACCACCTGTACCTCTATGCCAATGTTAATGTCTAAATGTCAACATTTCTCACTGACAAAGTAAAAGAGTTCTGTCAAAAAAAAACATTTAAACTCCCCCTTTATAGTGCAGTTTTATGTGTGATGCAAAAGTGGATGCAGCGGTTACTGGAAAGACGCCATGCCTGCAATCTGTCTCTGGGTGACTGCCAAAGTCGAAATACACTCACTCACATATACAACAATATCCAAACACTGGTATGTATCTGCTGTCCCTGTTACCATGGAAACTAACAGGCCTCCCATTGACAAATCCTCAGATGCAGATGCGGTTGTGTGGGTATTTTATGTTTTTTGTGTCGCTCGAGAAGACTTGTGGGGGTGTGAATTTGCATGTCAGAGATTGCAGCGTGCATAGAGATGAGTAAGTATGCGTGCATCATTCAAATTCATAGATCAGTGCTCATCCGTACAACAAATGCATACAAAGTACACTCATCAATATTGTTACCAGAGTGTATGCGTGTGTGTTTGTCTACAGAAATCTCAGAATGTGAAAAGATATGTTAATAAAACTGGTACTTACTCTGAGGAGTCTATAAAGTATATTCCAAGGGCCCCGATGCTGAGAGCGAAGACTAATACCACCTAAGAGAGAGAGAGGAAAAACAGACATGAATTTTATGCAGAAGATGATGAGTCGCATAAGTGTTCTTTGGCTGTTTCCCCCGTACCATATAAGCGAAAGGATGCATTCAGGTGGGGTGAGCAAAATAAGCAACAATAGTTACAGTAGTTGTAATTAAACAATTGCTTCCCTCATGCAGTTTGCAGAACGGTGGACATTTTCATAAAGCATGAGCTAAATAATGAATGCCTGCCATCATGTCAGCAAATACAGCCTATTGAGTACAGGCAATGTAGAAGAAAAGAGAAGCCACATGTTTTTAATCCATCACTGAGAAGAACAGTAATAACACTTAGAGGACATAGTTATTACATATAGCCCTCAACTATACTTGCATTGTAAAGGGGACCCATATTATTATCATAGGATACTTTAGTAGTTGTGTGTTGTGTTACCAACTCAGGCCCAACGCAGCTGGCCAATCAGAACAGAGTGGGCTCTTCAGGAGGAAAAACAGCCTGTTTATACACAGTGTGCACAGTGGTGCATTGCAAAGGTTTTAAAACAGATCCCAACACAAGTGAGCATTTATCAGAGAGCGGACACGTACATTTTTCATTTTCATTTGAAAGCATGCACATGTACTTATGTGCACACCTGATTTGCAGACAACACATTCCAATACATACAACATACATCCATTTACAAGTGTACAAATATAAGAACAAGCCTAACCCAAGATTCACCCTTGTTACCATACTTCTATCTCACCATGACCAAGTTACTTTCATGTTACTGAAAAAAAGATTTCTTTTGTCTCTCAGACACAATTTACATAGTATGTCATGTCTTGCATGTTACATTTTATGTTTTTTTTTCATTTCTGTCATTGTATATGTCTTTTATTGCATTTCACCAATAAAAAAGCCATCCACATCCCCTTTAAAATTGTATTCTATTGTTCTGTTTTGTTGTTTTTTTTTTGTAAATGCACAAGTTGACTTTTCCCCTTGTTACGTGTGAGCATACACTATATAATCTTTGATAAAACAGTATCCACTGTGGCAACAAATGGTAATTAGGAGATAATAGCACAGCAAGTTTCTGTACATTTGCCAAATTGCTTTAATGATGAGATCATTAGAGAAACCGCCTGATTACTCATAGTCATTTGGGACCAAACGTAGGAAACAACAAACATGTCTTAAAGCAAAGCACGGTACGTTTACATCGTTTCATTCTTGTGATAAAACCACTAAAATTATCTGTGACGTTCCAGTGGCATTACAGTAGCACAGTTAGTGACTTATTAGCGCCAGTTGACAATTATCTAATTTAACATTAGATGACATTAGTCACTGCTCATTCCCCAACCGTGTTTAAATGTTATGTAAAAGTATTTTAAGATTCAGTAATATATAATATCACTTCTTAACATGAGCATCTTTATGCTCTGTCAAGCATTAACACAAAAATTTACAGCGACCAGTTATAGCAATACTGCCAGCATGCGAATATAGAGCTTCCATAATAGCTTAACCTCCATGCTATCACTGTGAAAATGTAAGAGTTGGTACAGATACATAGCAATGATAAAAAAAAAAAAAAAAAAAAAATAGTAACGTGTTATGAATTTGGTCTTTTTTTATTCATTTTGATGTTGGACAAAGCAGGATGTGCTTCAATATCGGTAACAAGTAAACGTCAGCTTTCTCTTATTCCACTTACCGAAAACATGCCAACATGTACAGTAAAAATGTCTTTCACAGTAATTCCCAACCAGAAATTGGATTTCTAATGATTAGAATTCAATCATTACCATCACCACCACTAACCTCACAATCACCATCATTATCATTCACATCGTGCAACAGCTGACCAATGTGGAGATGCACAGTCGCTTCTCCCATTCAGCCATCACACAATAGTCGTCCTCTATCCTGGTTGATTGTGCCATTCATTATTGATGATGGGAGCTTGATTACTTTCATGTAATGGTTGTTTGGATTGATCCAGTGCATTGTGGCTAAGGTATTAAGTAAATACCCCCATCCCCTTGCATTTTTAATAATTGCTGCTTGAATAAGGATATGGATGATGGCAGGAATAACCTTACAACCTAACGACATAAATGACATTACACACAAAGGAGGTTGGGAGAAGGCTCAAGCTGAAGAGCTAAGATAACATCTGGCTTTCTGAATGAAAAGCTCCGTTCCATTAGAAAAGAAACCAGTTGACTGGAGGGTATTATCTGCTTATTGACCTATTNGAAAAGCTCCGTTCCATTAGAAAAGAAACCAGTTGACTGGAGGGTATTATCTGCTTATTGACCTATTTGTGTGTTTTTCCCCACAAGATGGCATAGTTTGCTTATAATGAGGTAGCGTTTTGCAGGGTGCAAAGAAAATACCAAAGCCAGCGTGGGGAAACTCCTTCACACATAAGCAGTTGAGTGTCAATATTGCTGAGACAGTTGAAAATACTTAACCTAGCGTCATCTACATCAGCCAATATAAGACAAGATGTGCTAAGCTAATGGAACAAGGAGAGCGCAGGAAGTATGACTGAGCAGTGGTTGGTGGAAAGCTGAGCACTGAACACAACAGTGAACACCCACAGATGAGCTGAGGGGATAACAAGCGTCATCATCTTGAAATGACCCAGTTATTCGGCTGTGAAAGGCAGTCTACCCCTCCACCCCCAACCACGTCTCTCTCTTTCTCTGTCTCCTCTCTTTCCCAACAAGGGGCTGTGAGGGCGAGCTGTCGACCTCAAACCCAACGAAGACATCCAACCGAGCAACCGCCGCTGCAAATCAGGACCACAGCAATAACACACAGGGGAAACCTACAGATTGGTAATGGCGCACGGGTATTCCTCCTGCTTACAAAACAAAATAAAGATAGAAAGAAATAAGTCTGGAGCAGTAGAAGCATTGCAGCAATTCATTACTAGTAGGTCTAATTTTATGACACTGTTTACATGCTCTTTATATGATTCACATGTACCGTTAGTGAGTGGGAGTCAGGTTTGTTAGCAACAAACCTGAATATGCTCAGAAGACCAGCATCCAGAGATGTTGTCTGTTTCCTCTGTAATAGCGTGTAGGTTTTCATTAGTGTATCCTTTTCTATATTTAAAGTGCTAAGCTAAATCTGTCAGATGTTTTCCGTCGTGCACTTTAGCAGGCATACTGGAGGACCTAAGTGTAAAAGAGGGCAGTGATAAATTGTGTGTGCATGTCTGTTTGTGTGCACTTGAATGTGCGAGGGTTTCAGGTTCCAGTGCTGCCAGCAGGCTAAAGGTGACAGCTCTCATATGACAACATCAGAATTGTAAACACATAATAACACTAACTTATAAGCGCACATGCATGTCTGAAGCTCTGGGTTTATTTGGCACTCTTAAGAATTTCAACTGGGCAACATGGCTGCCTGTAAAAGCAATGTGAAGTAGCCAAAAACTGGGCCAAAATTTCACCCAAGACTTCCGACTCAAACTGGGATGCTGCCTAATGACTTCCTCTACCCCTCAGTGCATGCTGGGAAAGGAAAGAGTCTTCCAGAATAATCTCTCCACATAAGACAGTCTGTTAAAACTCATCAGTATAAAAGTAAACCCACTACATTTCCTCTTAACACAAGATCTTCTGCCATTTAGGCCTAAAGGTGTATTTTTGTCCATTTTAGTAATGGACCAAGACGTTTATCATTAAAATCCATCAAGCATCCAGCCTGAGGGTCTCCTACTGTTCACAGCGTTCATCAGCTTCAATAAAACCTTTGCCCATGCTGGATGGAAGACAAGTTTTGCTCTGAACCCATTTTAGTTTAATTTCTAAAATAAAAAACCTACTCATGCAAAATATTAACAAAAGCATAAGCCTGGGGCTAATGAAGCAGCCCATTTGAGAGCTGATTTGCATTCTATTAATTCACAGCTTCTCGAGGTTGACATCAAAGGCAGAAAAACAAATACCCTTGTGGGTACTGTAGTTATGGGAGAAATGAATGAGGAAAAAGAAATCTGAAGTAGACTCTTGTTTCTTTTGATCAAATAGAGGTTGTAAAAAATGTGATGGCTTGCCCAGGATTAGTGTTAAGATGGGTGGGAATCCTCAGCAGAATATCAAGAATGCCCTTCAGCATCTGGTCATATCAGGATAAGGATCAGTAATCTGACCTGGATTGGTGGTTTAGCCAGGAGGAGGATCAAAAACATCCAATTGATGCCTTAGCCAGAGAGGATTTCACGGCTCCATCAGGCAACAAATGAACAAACGTGCTGTGTGTGCTGTCCTTCGGGTTTTTAATCACTATACATATACATCAGCTTCATAACAGGTTTCAAACAAATGTCAAGATGTGTCAGCGACAGTCTGTAAAGAATAATTCATAGTAGAGACACATTTTCTCACAATAATTTACATGTCAGTGAAACAGAAGACAGATGCAGATTTACGGCGTTCCCTCACTCATCAAACTGTCACACTGTTTGCACTGAAAGAGCAAACATTTGCTTCCATTCCGAGTGTTTGCTCTCCAAACAAATATTCAGACATTATCAGATGTGAACATATGTTTGGCGTCTGTAGATTTAGACAGAAAGGAGACAGAATCACCTGTCGCTGCACGAGGTGAGCGAGCATGGCTCTCCACCAGCGGAATGTCAACCAATGAAACCTCCATTAAATTTTGACGGGTTACATCCATACATCAGCGCATGTTGTGTTATCCCCTTTCCCCTCAGGCTCAAATAGCGGGGGGTTCTAGATGGCCATGCAGGTGTAGCTGTGACCTGACATGCTGTCAGACAAACAGACTCTGTATTCTGATCACGTACCTGCATAGTTCAAAAAGAAGTACAGCCTCCTACTGTGTGACTGAACCACAAGAACACCAATTCAGACCAGAACGTTCTTATAGTAAATATGGACATATGTCAGCTTCGCAAAGTTCAATTCGATCACTTAGATCAATCAAAAAGGACATCAGAACATGACGTCCTTTGATTGTCCAAAGATCAATCACGAGAAACAGGTAAATAGGCTGATGTGAAGGAAACATAACACATGTTTAGAACACATGGACAGGGCAGGGCATACAGACATTTAAGAGCTTTGGTTCTGAGATAAGGTCAATGATCAGTTTAGGCAGTCCTGAGTTAAAGATCAATCAGGCTATCAGAGTACTGGAAAGTCCACTTCAGACTGTCTGAGGCCTTGGCTGCTGATAGCTGACCAGGAGCAGACTTTCTAATGACAAGAATGGCATGAATTACAATTCTAAACCCAACAAATTTGACAGACGCAGTCATACATATATTTTACACATAAATGATGAACAGAATACAGTGTTTTGTCATTTGTATTTCCCAGTTTTCATCAAACAAATGACCATTTCTCATTGCTAGCAATACAGAAAAATGCAAAAATAACCCCAAAAATGAGGATGTGGTGAAACAACAGTCCAATCCAATGCTGCACATATTAGCATCTTCTTCTTCTTCTTTTCCTTTCGGCTTTCCCTTCAGGGGTCACCACAGCGAATCATCTGC
>VXCM01002834.1:11104-51691 GCA_014773175.1 Lucifuga dentata | reverse complement strand
CGTAACATGTATGGAAATTGAATATATTAGGCTCAAACATGAAAAATGGGTGGTATGGTCCTTTAACCCATGACACACGCCTTACAACATGGGTAAACGACGTGCTGATTAATCTCAGGAAACCTTTATGAATGAGCTTCAGTTAGCATGGTGCTAATTTAGCATTACGCTGTAAAGTTACCGTGATGTTTTTTTATGAATTCCCCCCAGTATCTCTTAATATCTTTAAAAGTGCTGTCATGTATGCTGAATGTTTGGTGTTTAAAGTTGAGACACGTGACTACTTCAACATATCACTTTAAAAAACGCTGCTCAGAATGGCTCCTTTGCATTTATTAATGACCAATAGTTAGTAAGTAGTAAAAGTCAGTCATCAGCTCGTAGTCATGAAATCCCTCTTCTGCAAAATGCACGGCAGAGTTGTCTCAAAGTTTACTTTAGATTTAATAAGACAAATTGCTAAGTTCTAATTGTTTTAGCTGCACTGAACTCATCAATATTCTCCTACCAAACACACACCAACATAAGAGATATGAGCAAATAATTCACTTTTAGCAGATAATATAATCCAGATCGGAACGGTAATGTGTATGTTTACTGCACAAACCTTTTTACAATGTTAATAAATGCAAGCAGAAGCTATTTGAACTAAAGTTGCAGTACAGCCATTATCATCCCATAACTTCCTGTAGTGTTTTTTTTTTTTCCAGTCAAAAAAAGCTGTTAAATTCTACCCATAATGCACTGCAGGAATCACTGGTTGCTTTTGTGGTAACAGCAAATAAAACATAAACCAAGAATTCTAGATAGCTCCCTTGCTGTTTTGGTTTATACTCCTTCCTCCTCCATTTCTAACCCAAATACAGATACAAACAGATATTATTTCAAAGGTAATGGAGACAAATGCAAGCATCCTTCATGATAACAGGAAATGACTGTTTGCTATTTTAATCAGAAACGTTGCGTTGTGTGAATTCAGCATCACTGACCAGTATTCTAGCATACTGAGATCACAAAATGCAGAGCAATGATAGTTTTTACACTGTTTTGATGTACTTCTGTCATCTTCCTCTCAGACTGCTGTGGGAACGTCCAGGTTGGTGCGGCTCCTGAGGGCCCCTCCTGCACCTTCACAGAGGTCCACCCAGGCGCAGACGTGCACTGGGCCGCTGAGGAGCAACACCAGCAAACGTAGAGAGGAAGGCGGATGGATGACGATCCACAGTTCTCTGGAGAAGAAAGATTCGGATCAACCCTACAACTGCTCCCTGTGGTGCGCCACGTCCGGTCAGTACATCACAAGCAGTTTGATTCCGGGTTACAGAACGGTCCGGAGTGGAACCGCAGAACAGACGCCAACAAGGACATTTTTATTCTGTGTTTCTTTCACAGCCCTGCTTGCTGCAATAATGAAATAATGCATTTAAAGGATTATACAGGCGATTTAAGATGTTTGATACACATTACGTTACTGACAGCCATTGTCCAAAATATACCGCTGTAGCAGTAAAGTTTAGATTTTTTTTTCCTGCCTTCCAGACTGCCATTGGTTTCAGTTCATTCCACTGCTGTATTAAAATTAACTTGTAGAGACTTGAAACGCAGTTGAAATAAGTAATCCATCATGTCTATTACTGTTTTTTTTTTTTTTTTAAATAACTTTATTTAACCTGTCTAACACAGAGCTGCATGGATGACAATGTATATTTCCACCAAGGAATATAGTCTCAGGAGAAGACGGCTTTTACCGAGAGATTTAAAACGACCGTGCCTTCTACAATCGGACATACGTGTTAGCAGGTATAGTGGATTTATCACCTGAACATTTGATTGTAAAAGATTAGGGGATTTCACAAAAGTATGGGAAAACTAAAATATGATGTTTTGAAAATTGTTATCAGTAATGTAGCATGTGTGCAGGTAGTATTTAATGGGCTTAGATGTGGAAAAAATCACCTGTATGATCCTTTAATCTTCATCATGGTTTCTGATGAGACTAATGATTTACTGGAATCATAATGAGGTACTGAACTTTTTTTTTTTTTTCAAACCGAGGGCAACAGTGCTATCAGATAAGTGAGTCATCTCGCATGGTCCAAAGGTCTGTTACTCTTTTTTAGGTTTCGGCTGAAGTAAAACACGGAAACTACAGACTTTTGAGAGGTGATAATAAGGGAGCATTATGCTATGTAAAAACAGCTTTGGTGTTTTGTTTCAGTGGAGAGTCATGGGTGAGGGAGCATGGCATTTTGTTTCATTACAGAATTTCAGAACCTAACAAATGCAGAGAGAGAGAGAGAGAGAGAGAGAGAGACACAACGGTTGGTTCAGTTTAGCTTTGCGTTGTTGATGTATATGCCGATTTTCTGCTTTAGTTGATTTTAAGGAGTGTGAGATGAAAATACGATTTCTGTGTCTTCTGCACTCTGATTCTACAGAATGCTCATCAGAATATAAAGGACACACACATACACACATACACACACAGCTGAAACACACAATATCAGATCAGATCACAGGACAATATGAGCTCATGCAACAATAATATCTGTGGATTGTGGGTGGATGCTGCCCTCTAGTGGATAGATGTGATTCGAGATTCTTGCATGCAGCTGCTGTTTCTGCATTATGAGCTGTGGAGCATGTTGCAGTTTTGACTTCATTAAGGCTCATATGAGTATATTTAAGAAAAAAAACTACAGTGGCATTCATTAATGTTTGGTAATTATCAATTCCATAAATCAAAGTATGTTTATTTTAACTCTCTGAAACCTCAGGTCATCTCTTAATTTTACTTCTCATCAAATTTGCTTTTTACCATAAAGTTGCACTGAGAAAAATGATTTAATAGACAGGGCAACAAAGTTTGACTTGTGAAAATCTGGACGTTTGTTAGAGTTAGAGTGAAGAACTCCATCAAAAATCAGTTACATGATAATCGAGTAAGGAAGAATTTTCTACAGTGAGGATTTTTTTTTTTTTTTTTTTTTTTTTTTTTTTTTTTTTTTTTTTTTTTTTTTTTTTTTTTTTTTNTTTTTTTTTTTTTTTTTTTTTTTTTTTTTTTTTTTTTTTTTTTTTTTTTTTTTTTTTTTTTTTTTAGAATCACACTTTTTTTTTATTTTCCAATTTTTCTATAATCATTGTTTAAGAATTTTGACATTATTTAGTAGATTAATTCTTATAGAAAAATTACCCAGAATTAAATAACCAAACTTAAAAAAAGAAAATCTAGAAAAATATTGCTGATCAAAAAAAAAAAAAAAAAAAAAAAAAAAAAAAANCTCAAGAAGAACTTTGAAAAATAAGTAGGAAAAAAGAACAAGATAACAGTGTTTGAAATTTGGCCCATTTTTAGGCCTCATTTGTTCTTTATGGGTTTGGTAGAAATGTTAAAGAGTTTTCCAAGCCAAAATTAGTTGTCCTCTCAAGAAAAGGAGATTCTTACACTGCTTTTAGGTTTAAAAAGAAAGAAAGAAAAGAAAAGAAATAAAAGCCAAATTTAATGAAAATCTACAAATTGACTTTAGACTCCAGAGGGTTAAATCTGACCATCTATCAGTGCACTGGATGCAGATGTGATGCAGGTCATTTCTCCTCTTCATCATGTGCCTTGCTGAAGATTTTGCAGGGAGCTTGAGGCTGGAGGACAAACCAGCTCCAAGGCTCAAGCTGCATCTTTAAACGGTCTGCCGCTTCGTGCTCGTCACGCAGGACATGAGAGACTTTCAAGTTACAGCGTCTCTCTGCTAACGGCGTCGCTGAATCAGTGACAGCAGGTTGAGCGAGACGACACCTGAGAGCCTGAAAGCCCAGCGGGTAAACGGATACCTTGACTTCTGCAGCACGCATGGATGCATTCAGACACACACACACACACACACACTCATACACTAAAATCCAGCTATGCCAAAAAAAAAAAAACATACACTGTCTTTAATACATTTCAGGAGATGCAATGATCTGATACTGGCCAGTGGCTAAATGAGAGATTATGTAATTATCAGATTTTATCATTACATGAATAGCTACAAATGTGTTTTCACTGATTGCTTTTTTTTTTTTTTTACTGAATGATGATGACTGACTTTTAAAACTTTTTTCTTCAGTTCTGCCTCATATCATTAAATTATGGCAAACGACGTGAACACATGAAATAAACACATTTACTGATTTGTAATATTTTCGTGTATTAACTGCTCTGTCCAGTGAAACGTTAAATACATTCAGAAACTTATTTGAGTTTTAGATGTACAAAATTTGAGTCACTTTCAATGCAGTTTTTTTTAAAGCCGTGCTGACATCAGATGTACAGGAGCATCGACATAAAGGTGTTCCAGTAATTGACTTTGTGTCAAGAAATAGTGTTTAACTAGAAATACAACAATATTCAAAAGTTTGGAATCAAAACTATTCCTATTTTTGATAGAAATTGATGCTTTGATTCACCAAGGTGGCAATAAATTGATTTAAATACATAGCCAAGGCATTAACAATGTTGAAAATGGCTGTGAGAAATGATGGCTGGAAATGTTAGAATTTGATTTTAAGATTTTTCTTCACTGATTTAAGGGACTCAAGCCATGAAAAACAGCTTCAGACCATTATTCCTCCTCACTGCTAAATGAATGCACTAATTAGACTGGATGCTCACATGACCATTTTTATATTAGCAACAGGCCTGATCAATTTATGTAAGTGTAACAACAACATCTCACCACCAGAGGGACCAAGACTCACTCAGCAGTCAATTTTAGATGACTAAAGACTCCGAGCTGCTTTACATGCTGATAATAAACTGCTGCAGCAGGGTTCAAAAAGGCCAAATTACTCATGAATGTTGAAACATGATGCTTAACTGTGCATGATGTGGAATTGTTGGAAATGGTGTAAAGAGACAAGAGACGTGTCTTTCTACAGCTTCTCGACTCAAGGTGCAACGAGGCCAAATTAATTTTGTAATTTCTAGTTTCGTGGTGGTGTGTTAGCTTGATTCTGCTGAAATTAAACAGAAGTGGTTGTAGCTGAGCAGCAGGTTTCTCCGTTCTGCAGGGAAGTGGGCCAGCTGCTGTTACATCATTACATCACCTCTCATGTTTGAAGTTTGCTTCTCCTGTGAGGAGGAGAAGCATCTGAGCAAAGTGCAGTGGAGTGGGGTTCGCTGAGGTGTGTGTAGAGAGAGGGGCTTCAGGTGAAGTTCCCATGGCAACTGAGAATTTCTACTGTGTTCCTCGGCTTCGTGTGTGTGTGTGTGGCCACTTATGGCGGTGGGCTGTTATCTCCTCTCAGAGAGGTTTACATTATCGCCCTAAAGGCCTGCTGGTCACTGGTCAGGTGAGCAGCCTTACTGGTTATATCACAGGAGGGCAGGGACCAGTGGAGTGGACAGATCACACAGGTCCGCACACCTCCGTACTCCAGCTGTCCCGTTAGCTTGTGTAATCATTGTAATGGGTTGTGGAGCTGTTTCCTTTTATTTTCAATAAACTGAGACAAACTGAGCTGAAATGTCATCATAAAGTGAGCAACTAGCAGGCCTCATGCTGCGTTCAACAGACCTCGGAAATCACATTTTTCCGACTTCCTACTTGGAAAAATGCTTTGGAACCAAAATGATGTACGACTTACCGAGTATGACGTCACTCAACATGGCGGCGCCGTGGAAGCGAGCTTTATGGATGGAAATGATCAGCTAAAAGGCGAATAAAGTATTTTTTCTTACGTGAAATTGAAAAAAAAGGGCCAAAATGTATCACCAAGTGAACTATCTATAGTGTATAATAACTGTTGGCTATTGATATGTAAGTGTAAATAATTTCAGAATATTACAAATCTGCATAAATATTTAATACCCACTGTGATTATCATTTAAACAACCAAACAGTCCTGTAGTCTAATTTTACTTTAGTTAGCATTTATTATTAAATTTATTTAATCTTACAGTATTGGCGTTCAGCTATGCTGTTTTGATTACATTTGGCTGGAACGGTTTGAGGTCTGAAGTCGGAACTTACAACTGGGAAAAATCCGATTTCCGAGGTCTGTGAACGCAGCATGAATCCCTTCCGGCAGCTCCATCCTTCATCCTTCATCCTTCATCCTCTCAAACATGGCCATCTCTCCCGGCTCTGCTCTGTCTCAAATCAACGAGCCTGTCTGAGTGTGAAGATATTTTTTATTTTAGGAGATAATTCGTAATGCTAACAGTGTTACTTTAGGCCATGTTTGTTTCGTGTTGTCATGGGACGCATGATGTGAAAACGCACTGACACATCATCAAGCCACAATATCACAAGACAAATTTTTATCATTTAAAAAATGACAGCCGTATTATGTGGCACAGCCCTACTCCCAACACTATCTGATGAAACCCGTCATCCCTCCTTCATAAGGTGAATATTGTCCATATGCAGACCAGAGAACATGGGTGACTGCCTTTAATATTTAAATAAACGCTGCCCTCTTTTTCTCTTCAGGGTTAAAATTCATTGTGCAAAGATTTCGGTACAAAAATAATCCAGCTTGTCTCCATTCAGTCCTGATGCATCATACTGAAAGCTGACTTTATAGAACAGCTCCTCCTTAATACAGATCAATATATAAAAATAACCCAGTGAAGACTAAAGGCGCCTCACCACCTTTCCTTTGGTCAAAGATGTGGATGAATTATTAATTAGAGGTGAAACCAATATTGAGTATTGGTAAATTTTGTATCGCAAACAGGTTAAGATAATGTCAGCACACAAGTGAAATGTGATTTGATAGCGAGATGGAGGAACATAAGTACATACGCTGAAAATAAATCAACTTTATAAATGAACAGCTGCAAACAGACATCAGTCGCTGTTAAAATGAACGCAGCTGGACAGCAAACAGAGGAAAACTCAGCCATTTTTCAGATCAAAGTCAAAATACAGTGGGAATATCAGGAAACTGTCTGGATATTATTATACTTGATGCATTTCAAAAATTCAGGGAAACCAATTATCAGCCTCCAGATTGATGTCGTCAATTTAAATATCATACGAAAAGCACCCTGGAATTTGCCAGCGATGATATATTGAACCATTCTGAGTAATACAGAATCAATATCTTGGCATCTTTCTCAGCATTTCAAATTCATTATAACTATGAAATCAGATGAAAAATGGTGAAGTCTGTGTGTTATGAATCGATAATTCAGGACGGTGTGTACTGTAGCAGGTCTGAGGGGGCAAAACCTAAAAGAACAGACTCTGAATCATATATGGATCAATAAACTGCGTCTTATATGCCTGTTACATAATAATCTCTGGAGGATTGTGATTCCCCCTCACATAAATACGACTCTGATTATCTCATGCCAAAAACTCATCTCGGCCTTTTCTCCGGGTTTATCATCTTCCCCTTCGTCTTCCTTGCATCTCAATTCCAGGAAGCAAGAAAAGAATTCTCGGTGATTTGTGCTCTTTCTTCGTTTCCCTTCAACCTTCAGGTGTCAGCGCTCACCGCCACCCATCCATCCTCCGCATGACAGGACGGGTCAACGCGCTTCCAGCAAAACCAGCGTCTGATCGACACGGTTCAGCGTTCTCAGAGAATAACGCACAGACGGTCCTCGTTACTTGGAGGCTCCAGCGACTTTGCATCATGTTCCACTGCTTCAGCCTCTTTCCCGTCGCTGTGTTATGTAATGTATTTCTGTAACCCCGTCCCCAGTACATCTCGTCTTATTTGCCTTCATCATTCACAACATTCATTCATTCAGGAGATCTGAGTGTTTTTCCAAGTACGACACGACTTGAAGTGGCCGACGTAGGAGGGAGAAGATGTTGGGTCGCTGTTGATTGGGTCTAATGAGGATCCAATTATAGTGAGATGGTACAATAGGAGAACACCCNCCACCCACCACTTTGAAGAGCAAGATGTCTTTAAGGACCATACCAGTCATCACGCAGGTTTGAGCCCAGTATATGCAACCCAAATACCTGACATTACTGTCAAACAATTTCCAAAACCATATTTTAGTTTTCCTGCTATTTTTTTCAAATCTTTCCAAATCAAATGTTCAGGTGATGCACCCACCTTAAAATTCAGTATCTTCTACCTTCTAATGTGCACAATTGTAGAAGTGACTGTTGTTTTTAATTTCNTAAAATTCAGTATCTTCTACCTTCTAATGTGCACAATTGTAGAAGTGACTGTTGTTTTTAATTTCTCAGTAACAACCGTCTTCGCCTGTAACTATATTTCCTGACAGACATACATTATTTTCCATGCAGCTCTGCATTTGATGATTTAATAAAGATACTCTGACCAAAAAAAAAAAAAATNAAAAAAAAAAAAAAATCTAACAGACATAATGCTCGCTGTGATGGATTAACATTTGTTTATAGATTTATATGCAAACCATACTTAATTTACCTATGTTTTATGGGATGTTTCAACAATGCTAACCACGGTAGATGAAGCACCTCTTCGTACAAAGCTGATGTAACACCCATTTGATATACATTCTGATTAAATACACACACAGAAATGGCAAANGTACAAAGCTGATGTAACACCCATTTGATATACATTCTGATTAAATACACACACAGAAATGGCAAAACGGTGTTAATTATTTCATGATACCACTGTGTGTAAATAACCCCGTTCCTGTTTTTGCCTTAAAGGGGAAATAGCCACGTTAGATGATTAATTTCATTGTTCTTGTTATATGTTCTTACTACCTGCTTTAAGCTTTGATGTCTTATTTCCTGTTTTGAAGAGCATGGTTCTTATTGAGGCTTTTATTTTGAAGGTGCCTCTCAGATTAAATATCCAAGGTAACAACTGTCATGATCTGTTCTTTGGTCACTTTCTGTTTTATTTTGTAGTCTTGGTTTTTTTGCTGTCTAGTTTGCTTTACTTCCGGTTTTTGTTTAGTTTCCCTCCAGTTTTCTCCATCACCTGTGTTCTATCAGTTAATCACGTCTTCAGTATTTATACTACCCTGGGTTCCTTTGTTTTCTGCCAGATTGTCTTGTTTGCTGGTTTGCTCGTCCTGTTTGCTTGTTTGCCTGGTTAGCTTGTTTCTTGTCTCCTGGTTTTCCTGTCTTTATGTTTGTTGGTTTGTTTCTTTTATTTTTTTTTTCGCCGCCTGCCTTGTGGATTATCTGCCTGATTCCTGTAAGTTCATCCTGCCTCACTATCAGTAGTATTCTTGCCTGGACTTCAATTAAAGACTGTTTCTTCCTCATACACTGCCTGAGCCTGCATTTGAGTCCTCCTCCGGAACCCACCCGTCACAACAACTCTATCATTACTAAAGCAGTCTATAAGATTCTTGCGGGTACACATTGATGAAGCTTTATCCTGGAAATATCAAACAAGTTAAATTGCATCTAAAATAGCCAAAAGTGTTGATATTCTGGGGAGAATTCATCCCGTGATAAACACTGAGGTTGCCACTCATATTATTCTCTTATCTATCCACATGTTTGTTATTGCAATATAACAAACATACTGTATACATACTCTGGGCGAGTACGTACACAACAAAACTGGCCTCTATATTTCGACTCCAAAACCGAGCGATGCGTAACATAAACTGCGTAAATAGAAATCATCTGGTTCAAATTCTGTTTCATCAGTCTGGCGTCCTCACTGTTTATCAAATTAATCACCTGCACTTCTGTTTATTTGTCTATGGATCATCCATTCTTTCACAAACTCTATTCCTTTAATTATCAATTTCATAATTAAATGTAAACTCAAGCCTCCTGTTTGCAGAACAACACAGCTACAGTTTGGTTTCTTATACAGAGAATTTATTTCATGGAATGTCCTGCCACCTAATTTCTTTGAACTGTCTCATTTTCATTTCAAGAAGGCTGTAAAAGGGTTACGTTCTCACCATGTTAATTCTTTTATTTTTAGTTTTTCACTGTCTTATTTTGCACTTTTAACTGTCTTATAATTTAATTATTTTCATGCACCTTATGGAGGTCTGCCCTGTTCAAGCCCCTTGAGGGCTTTTTGCAGCTTTCCTTCACATTTTATTTTTACTTTTTTTCATTTCTGACTTTTTGTATGTGTAAACTAATAAAAACTAAAGTATGTTTTCCATTGATCTGTTTTGGATTAGGTCCAAACATTTGGACCCATAAAGATCTCTAATAGATACCGAAAAAACGGTAATTTCTAGGAGCACAATCTCATTTCTACAACTTCTCACGTGTCACACGACTCATGAAAAAAGCAGAAAATGTGTAAATTGAGTGGTGATACTGCAGGTGATAAACACATCTCACACCCCAAGAAACATCCCATCACCATGACTTAAACACAGCAAAGCCAGTTTGTGTTCTGGAGCAACGATGGCAGCGAGAAGATACGATGTTCCAACACATGCACAAGGCAAAGACATACAGTACATCCATTCACGTGCAACCACACATACATTTCACACCTCCAGGGGACATCATGTTTCTGTTGACATTGCTTTAGCAGGAATTAATGTGTAATTGCAAAACCTTTTCATCATCAACAAACAGCAAGAGATTTTTCATTCATTCAGACTATTTTTGCAATAGTGTTTGCAGTGTGACTGTACGCGGCACAGAAAAACACACACACATCCTCTCCAAAAACTCAATATTGATTCTTGGCAGTCAGCTGTTTTATATATCAAATCTGTCAAACCACATCCTTCCTGTCCTTTGACACCTTGATTTGTTCAAATTTTGACATGTGAGCTTTAGTATATACACCATGTTGTTTTTAGGATAAATAGAAGTTATGAAATAAGTCACTTAGCAAAGATCTCATTTACATCATGTGACAAGTCATTCTCATAGGACCTTAGACACACACAGAAGTGGACAAACACCAGAGCCCTGTGCAGGACCCAATTTTAGGCCCGTACCCGGCTCTACACAGTTCTGTCCGAATCCAACCCAAAGCCTTAGACTTCATGAAATTCTCAGCCCAGCCTGACCCGAGGCCCGCGGTCTCTCTCTCTCTTTTTTTTTTGCTCTTTTCAAAATAAAAGTAGTGGCTGTCAGCTGCTGCTGCAGTGTTCAGAAAACAGCGATGGCTGCAGTTTCTGAGCGCCAACATGTGAGGCAGCATCAGGAGGCGTGTTATGATGTGAGTCCGGCCCGATTTGTAAATTGCCTCAGGGCCAACGAGNCACACACACACACACACACACACACACACACACACACACACACACAGCATCTCTACAGGCAAACTGCAGCCGACAACGTCAAAATAAAAAACAAATCAGACTTATCATTTTTCTTGATAATTCTGGTAGTTTATTCTACCAAAAAACAGATCCAAAATTGGTTTACTGATGACGGATGGATGGCTAATTTTTCATTCAGAGGTAAATTTACAAAAACACAGATACATTTCTGAGCAGTTTACGAAGCTCAAACGTGTCTCAGAGGTCATAATGACATCAGGATGGCTGCTAGCTGGTCACTTTGCATTCCACTCTACAGTCTGTTTTATCAGCATGTGGACGTAGAGTAATGACTAGTAGTGTATGACCTTACTTTACATGTGATCTTTGCTAGTTCAGACAGACCATCACTTCCACACACGTGTCTTCTCAGCAGCAGCAGCCTGGGGTCAGCTCATGTTGTATCACACATTGCAAAAATCACATTTCCACACCCGTGCCTCTAAATGTCACCATTGTTCCTTGAAGGTGAACTGTGCTGACTTTCCTGATACGTGACCAATAAAAACAGGTTTTGTTGGAAAGCTGGTTGTATTTTCTGGAGGATTGGTTGATTGGTTTAAGTAGGTTGTTCCGTATCAGTTTAGATTTTATAATATCTGACATCAGATTGCAGATTTCTTTGTAGTATTTTGTAGTATTTTAACATGTAATACAGCTGTTAAATGTTACTTTTATGAGCAAAAATAACAAGAAGTTGACCTACCTTAAATGGTGTTTCTCCTCACTAACTGCACACAAATAATTCATGTAGATCTTTGCAGATGTTCCAACATTCAGAGACTGTTGGCATCCATGTTTTTTCCAGCAGAAGCCCTGGAACATTTTTAGATTGGAACTCAGGAGAATCAACTTGGAACTTTCCAGCATCTGAGCATGATGGACTGCAGAGTTAACTGGTCTAAACTTTCTTCATCAAATCAAACTTGATGTAGTCTGACTCTGGAAAATGAGCAGGTGAATGTATTTGAGAGCTAATTAGAGGCAGTCAGAGGGAAGGGGGCGGGGCTACACATGAAGAAAAATGCAAAACTCACTTGACTTATTTGTCTTGTTGGTTCATGTTCTTTAAAGGACCATACAATCTGTTCTGCATGTTTGAGCCTAATATATTCAATTTTCATATATGTAACGTTACTGACAATCATTTCCCAAAGCATACTACTGGAACGGTGAATTAAAAATGTTTTTCCTACCTTCCAGACCTCCATTGGTTTCAGTTCATTCTGCTATTAAAATCAACTTGTTGATACTGTAAACGTTCTTGGGATAGGTAATCCATCATCACCAACAAGACGTGTATTCAGGTTTTTTTAGAAGTTATGTAATTTTAGTGTTTAAGCTCAATAAAAAGCGTGGAGTGAATGTATGCCTCCACCGGGGAATATAGTCCCAAAAGAAGACCTGCGTTTATGGAAAAATTTAAAGGACCGTGACTTCATAAGGCTGTGTAACTATTAGCAGGAGAAACATGGATTTTTAAGGTGGGTGTATCACTTGAATATTTGATTTTGAAAGATTAAGAGATTTTGCAAAATATCAGGAAAGCTGAAATACGGTTTTATCCTTTGGGAAATTATTGTCAGTGACGTAACATGTATGAAAACTGAATATATTAGGCTCAAACAGGTAAAATGGATGGTATGGTCCTTTAACTTATATTGCTGCAAATATTACATTTTTTAATTTCACAACTAAGACTGTTACTATTAGACAATTGTTGACAGACATTCGCATTACAAGCTCAAGTGGTTCAAATCTGATTACTTATTTATTTATTGTCTACATGTGACTCACGTCTTATTTTTTTTCCTCAGCAGTGTGATCAAACTAATTCTTCACGATTCGCCTTCTGTTTTATGCTGTTCACCATGTTTACATCCATGCCAGTCTACAAAAAAAGTTTGTTCAATGTCAAGAACAAAGAGCTCCATGGTGAGCTACACACCTTACGTCCTATACATCCCCTGAAGACCACTGTCCATCATTTCTGCCTTTGTAACAGTTGGTGGAGGATTTCCAAATGCCACCCCAGACGAGGACTTGCAGGCAATTTCATCACACTCTGAAGATAATGCTCAGATAAACTATGCAATTAAATTGGCTTACCTTTGAGACGGTAAACGCAGGCGTGGGGTATACTCACCTGCATCCTGACATTTACTTCAAGGCCTTGCATTAGGAGATTGTATGATCAACAGCAGTTTATTGCCTTTGAGTATCCACAGAGCCATTCAGAATCAGCCCTGTTACATATTCTCCATCCCTGCCAATTTATTTCAAATAAAGGTGTGACCTTTAAGACTAATACCACTGGGATTCAATTATTATTTCGGAAAGCTAACAGATGAGTTGTAAACAGAAAAGACTTGAAATTCTACAAGATTAACAATGACCGAGCAGATGATTGGTATATTCTCCAAGAACTTCCCTTTTTTTTTTTGTTTCAAATCAGCCACCTAGTGCAGGATACTGTACATGTGAAATGCATGTTAATATGGGACATCAGCATTAAAATGCAACATGCTCTATTTTTTATCTGACACCATATTTCATCATGTGAATGTCCTTTCTCTGCCTGTCTTTTAAATCGCTAAGCATCCTTTAGCTGATGTCTCTAAAGGATCCTTGCACCACGTGTTTGGCATTTGGCTGAAGGAGATCTGGGTCATGTGCTGACAATTAATCCATGCAGTGAAATCAGGGTGTTGTAAATATATTTTTATCTCTATATAAATATATTTATAACACCTTATGTGCTATATAGTACATAAGGTGCAGATGAATCTCTTTTCATTTGCTCTGGTCTGAGTCAGGTGCTTCATTGTCACCAGGTTGCATTTACCGGTTAGTTTGGTTCGGTTTCACACAGGAAAATCCAATCCAACGCTCACTCTGCTCATTAGAGAAATGTCTGGGGGCGGGAGAAAGAAAATCAAATGGGAAAAGTTTTTACGATGTCAGGATAATTAAATAACATAGAACAGTGACAGAATGAGAATACTTTCATAACCATGATTAGAACCATGTATCAAGAAAAGGTGTGAAAACGCTCTCAGTGTGGAACTCGCCAATAAACTATAATCACATTCAAAGCAGCGTTTACATAGCATAGCAGATCAATTAGGCATTTTCACATTGAGTTTAATGGTCAATATGAAAGCAGCCTCTACTTGCATTTTAAATTATTTCAGACGATTGGTTTGACTCTCAATGCACTAATCCTGCGTTTGTTCCCATCATGTACAATCTAGTAATTGGAAAGACTTCAGGCAGGTTTAAATTTCATCGGAGCTGAGAATGAAACAGTTTTAATCTGTTACAGCAACTCATCTGGTATTCTTAACATCAACACTTTGCAGTATAACCACGCTGCCTGTACTCTACCTTCCAGCAATTTGCTCATTGTGTTTCTCAGGAAAGCTTGTGAGTGGGCTGGAGTCATGAGAACCTCATCGAGGCCACTGGGTCGTTCACTGTGGGATGATCAGGAATAGAGCAAAGCTGTCCTCTGCATCTAACTCTCAGCTTCACCGCTGTCTGCTTACTCTGTGTTTCACCCACCAGCCTCTACATGTTCCAAAGTCTAATGTCAAGCAAATCTATCAGCTGGCAAAACAATAAGCTGAAGTGTAACCGGGTTCTTAATACACTGTTTACTATTTATATAATTGCACAAAATCTGTTTTTCTTTTCTTTTCTTTCCCTTTTTTTTTTTTTTTTTTNTGTCTCCTCCTGCACCCCCAATTCTTCGTGGCTATTAGCTTCCCTCTCCCCTTTTCGTTGAGTCTGTCCATGGGAGAGGGTGGGTGCAAAATTTATCCGACTATCCCCAAATATTTATCCACAATGATCATTATTTTATAACCATTCCAGTATGTAAATTTATCAAATATGGCATAATATTATATTTAGGAATCTATTGATATAAATATTTATATGGATTGGCCCTTTAAATTTTGTCAGTTTATACAGATTAAATAGGCAACCCAACATCATGGTAGGCCGCACTAATACTTCCGTTTTCTTTTATTTCTTTTCTGCAGGAGCTGATTTTTAATGTGGAGCATTTTATTTTATTTTATTTCATTCCATGTCAGGTCAGAGAATAAAAGATCTGTTGAGAGAAGCCCTGATGCTGCATTTCTACACACAACGCAGTGACAGAAAAAATAAAATCTCCATAAATCTGCAGAATTTTCTTATAATCCTCTGCTCTTCACAGCATCCAGACATCAAAAATATCAATTAATGCATGTTTCAGGTGAGCAAACACAAATCACTGCTCAATGATTTCTAGCTCTAAGCCGTAGAAGTCAGCCTAAATGTAATAGAAATAAGCCTGAGCTACTAACACTCAGCGCTGTGGATGTAAAAATTACGTGTGTAAAAACTGATGCAACTTAAAGCAGCTATAGGCGGTGGTGGCAGGTGGGTGTCAAGTTCAATTAGTCTCATTTTCTCAAGCATCGGTTAAATATTAATAAATCAGATACTCGCCTTAGGCTACATTTACACTATCACGTACCAGCAACCTGTTTCAGAGCTTTTTCCTCACGTGGCACATATCAGATGTGTTGAAAGGTGTAAAAAAACACACATGGAATCAGATTTTCTCTGATCCGTTTTTGGCCACATGCATATACTTAAACAAATCAGATACATATGGGTTATTTGTCTACGCAACCATGATCTAAACACACAGATCAGAATTTCCTTGCCCATTCCGACTGATCTGTAACAAAACACAACGCACTTTTACTTTATCTGCACATGAAATCAATACATTGACCGCTCTCCATCAACAGAAACGGGGGATGAAATGTATCAGACATATTGATCCAGTGCTTTTGCTAAACAGTCCAACTCTCACCACTTCTGTCTACGATCAACCAAAGTAAAGATCTATCCTGATGGGAGAGTTTTGTCGATAAATGCTCAAATTCAATATTCGATGTTTCTCTCGGCATCTGAAAGTTGCGAACCCACTGATCATTTTACACAGTCAAGCTGCAACAAGAGCTCTAATCTTCTTCTCCGTCTTAAAATATGACTACATCATTGTGGACCTTTTAAAGATGCTACAAAAAAAGATGCTACGCTGTCAGTGGTTGTGATTACTGTAATATTAATATTGATTGATCATCTGGACCCTGTGGCGATCATTAACAGGCTAAAAAAATATTCAGTCCTTCAAGGGTCACACATTAAAGGACCATATCACCTATTTTGCATGTTTGAGCCTAATATATTCAATTTTCATACATGTAACGTTACTGACAATCATTTCCCAAAGCATACTACTGGAACGGTGAATTAAAAATGTTTTTCCTACCTTCCAGACCTCCATTGGTTTCAGTTCATTCTGCTATTAAAATCAACTTGTTGATACTGTAAATGTTCTTGGGATAGGTAATCCATCATCACCAACAAGAAGTGTATTCAGTTTTTTTTAGAAGTTACGTAATTTTAGTGTTTACACTCAATAAAAAGCGTGGAGTGAATGTATGCCTCCACCGGGGAATATAGTCCCAAAAGAAGACCTGTGTTTATGGAAAAATTTAAAGGACCGTGACTTCATAAGGCTGTGTAACTATTAGCAGGAGAAACATGGATTTTTAAGGTGGGTGTATCACTTGAATATTTGATTTTGAAAGATTAAGAGATTTTTCAAAATATCAGGAAAGCTGAAATATGGTTTTATCCTTTGGGGAATGATTGTCAGTAACGTAACATGTATGAAAATTGAATATATTAGGCTCAAACACGTAAAATGGCTGGTATGGTCCTTTAAACACTGCTGTCACCCTGTTAGTTGAAAGAAATCAGGATGCAAACTGTGCAGCAGGAGTGTGATTTGCATGAAATGTAGCTCTGTTTACAGCAAACACACCAGTAGTGAACCTAGTAATTACTCCTAATTGTTACGGAATTAAGATTCTTGTCAAATAATATGAATCTATTGCAACAAACTATGTGAAATATGAACTGCAACTTCAGAAAAAAAAAATGTAGTCCTAATTTTCACTGCCGTAGAAAATTCCTAGATAAAAAAAAAATACCGAAGATTATTTCCTCCTGAGATGCGGCTGCTGATCGAATGCAGATGTGATGGCTGGAAAATCCCGTTTTTTTTACAGGCCGACCCTGGAGAAACAAATAAGATGCAGAAATCTCTGTGTGAATGTGCAGAAACACAGTGGAAATGCCATGGAAATGATGAGCGCTCAGCAGGGCTCATTATCCGCCTTGGTGCAGAGATGGAGAATGAGGTGAGGGAATAGGAAGTAGGAGACCTGTTGATGAGGAGACAGATGAGTAGATGTGGAAAATAGTGAGGAGAGACAATGGAGAAAGTTAAGGGAATGGAGACAATTCATCAATATTTCCTCTTCTTCGCTCTGTGTACAGGCTCGGAATGATAAGACACTGCAGACTATCAGCTGTGGAGGTTATAGTGAGATTTCTAGAAAGGAGATATTATTCATGCAGTACTTGATATGCACACCAGACATTTTTATCACCTGGGGCGTGATGCTCTGACACGTCTTCTAGAGCCAGAGGTCTAACAGAGGCATAAAAATGGATTTAACACCTTTACAAGGAGATTTATTCATGCCATAGCCACTGCCTTATTGAATTTATTTGTTATGTACATCACAAAACTTTCACATCGACTAATTTTCTGCTTTTCTTAGCAATTTGCACCACATTAAAAAGCTGCAGGAAACATATTTACCACATAAATTAGTCACTTGATGTATAATGATAGATTGGGTTGTTATTGGCTGGAGTTTGTGTATAGTGTAGACGTGAACATGGCATGTGTCCTGGCATTCATGCCTTCATTCATGGGTCTTGCTTTCACAGCAGCCGCACATTGAGGAAATTTAGTCTGTTTCTCTGTGCTTGAGCAAGTGTGTGTGTGTGTGTGTGTGTGTGTGTGTGTGTGTGTGTGTGTGTGTGTGTGTGTTTTCTCCAACAGTCCAAAGACAGGAATGCTGGGACAGACTCCAGCCTTGACCCTACAGCTCGTTCTTCATTCCTACAAGATCTGAATTTACTCCGTGTTAGCTAGCTGTTAGCACTTAGCTGTTAGCATTTAGCTGTTAACCATTATTGACACACTCTGCTAATCCAAGTTTTGTGGAAATATTTGAGAACCGAGAACTGCTCTAAGAACAATACATATTATCAGTAAGGTAACATACTACCCACATGCATGTCACCTTACTGTATTTTAGTTTTCCTCTTATTTTCCCAAATCCCCTAATTTTTCAAAATCAAATGTTCAGTGATACACCACCTTAAAATTCTGCGTCCAGCTGCTCTGTAAGCTAACGATGCTTCGTTAATGTTACCGCCACTTGCTGGCAGCAATTATTCACTGAATCAAAAATCCTGCTGTTATTTACCCTAGAGGCTGCGTCAGTCATTACCTCACGATAAAAACGTGTTGGAACAGAATATAAAACATAACGATTTAGCATTTCTTAAGGTCCTTTTACACCATGAAGCGCAGCTGCTGGTTCTCCATAGAATCAACAGCAGAAAGCATGGCGGTCTTGCTGGTGGTAACATTGCTATGGCAGCCATGCGATCTGCAGAACGTTTCTATGACAAACGAACAGCCAACGAACAGATTTTACCTTATAGTACAAGTACAGGAAACAACTATGCAGGATAAGTGAGTATAGAGAATGGATGAGCTAATGGAGATGCATATACTATTAAGTATATATTTTTCTTTTTTTATTTCACCTTTATTTAACCAGGACGTCCACTTGAGATTCAGAATGTCTTTTGCGAGGGAGACTTGGCCAAGACAACAGCAGCAAAAAGTTGCATGTTGCACAAATAACATAGCAATATAACAGAAGACTACCAGATGAAATTACATGTACAGTAAAAAAAACAGACATTTAAAGCACAAAAACACACAAAAAAAAAAAAAGNAAAAAAAAAAAAAGGTCAAGTTGAAGGAAATTCAACAACAAATTCAGAAAATCAGGAGCAAGATCTGATGGACCACAATCTCTCTCACAATTAATTTCAAATCAGACAGTTGGATAAGAGACTTCATTTTTAGGTCTTTTTGTAGACAGTTCCAGCTAGTTGGGGCAGACACCATAAAAGATCTCTTACCAGTCAAATAAAAGTGTATATATCATGTTTAGTGTTTGGTCATTTTCTTGTTAAGAGGGAGAACGTAAGCGTCGCCTTTGAGCTTGAAGCTTGTTAGACTAGTCATTTATTTCTCCTAACCATCATCCTTTTTCACATTCTAAATCACATTTAGAACTACATTTTCCCCCAATATCACCACCTCCTACATAAATTAAATGTATAATTATATACCTGAAATTAAATTTCTAATTTTGAGGAGACACTGTGGAAAAACCTATAGAAATGTAATTAATTTAGCTGATTTACTGGGTTTCATTTGCTTCACTGGAGCAACCTCAGTCTTCAACAAAAGACCTCTATTTCCTCTCCACGCAGAGGCAAAAAAAAAAAAGAGGCAATTCCAGAGCCACATCACTGCAAAGAATAGCAATTTGTCTTGGAAGGAGTGAGTGCCGTCCATATCGTCTGAATTGTCACGTGGATTTGATTGCTTTTTTTGTGCCTTTGAGGCCAACTGAGCTGCAGGTCCTGCACTTACACAGCGAAATGCTGGAGCTTTTACCCAATCAAAGAGGAACCGACAAAAGCTTTTCATCATGTTGTGAATTCAGCTGACAGTCTTTCAGTGGCGTTGTGTGTTTCACCTGTAGGAAATCATGTAGCCAACAATGCTCTTTTCAGCAGACAGTAATGACCTTGGAGATGGAGGTCAGAGGGCAGAGTTGAGGTGTCAGCTGGTTAACCGAGCTGCCCGCGTGATTCACTTTGAGAAGTGTATGAGATGGAACCTCGGAGTGCAAGATGAAAGAACTAGAGGGAAAGAAAAAGACTACAAAGCGAGGAAAGGAAATCAGAGGACTGGGTAGAGGAGGGTGGAGAGAGCAACAATCAAGATGAAGATGTATGGTGTTCAGCCTGTGAGGGGTTTCAGGATATCAGTCTGGATCCGTAGTCTTTCAGTGAGTGATGTGTCAATCAGCACTGTGAGGAGCGTCTTCTTGTCAACGTCATGCTCGGCCGTCGGTGATGGCGGGAAGCTTTCTGTAAAATGAGTGCACTCGTGGGATTTACCTTCACCAGACGGCATTTTCTCGCCTGACTTGTTGGTAGTGTGAGAGTCGAGCCTTTCACTTTCATTTTCACAGCTTTGCTCTGCACCTAAAGCCCTAACATGTCTGGATTAAAGTGTTACCACGAGCCTTTTATTCAAATACACATTTATTCACAGCTGACTGAGTCTATCGTGATTGCTACAGGTACAAAAATAACTAAAAATATCATCTACTCTCACGTTTACTTCTTTTTCTACTATTTTGTGTGAATATGAAGAAACACTTCTAAGAATATAAATTTGTTTGAATTTGTCCTGTTAGGTATTTGCAGCTCTAAACTAATCATATTTTAAATAAGCTAAAGATTTAAAAAAAAAAATCTCCTGACTTTTTTCTACCATAACTAATAAGCTGCCATATAAGCCGTATGATGGTGAAACACGGCTGCTGGCCACACCACACGTGTTCTGAGAAAGAAACAAACTTAAACATCTTTTAGTATCCAGCAGATTTGTTCCTATAATCCAGACCAGACCTGTAATGAGAAAAAGGAACACCCACAGGCGTTGACATCTGATTGGACAAATCGAAGAGATAACGCTTGAAACATATGATGGACTGTGGGATTTTACAGACATATTCCCAAGCTGAGAGGAAATGGATAAAACTCTGTCATTTATATGCAAAAGAAAGATTACCTTATCACAGATTACAGCTTTATAAAGTCCATGCAGTCAGCAGCAAGTTCTCATTATAATTCATTACAAATATTAGACACCTGCTCTATAGCCGGTGTACTTCTGAAAGGTTCCACATTGCATCTTTTTTTCCTCCAAATCTCATACGTGTGTCTGCAACTCATACATGCATAAACTGATAAAGGTGTAACTCTGCATGTTCCCTTTGGCACATTTTGCTTGTTGAGTCACAGCAAGCTTATCTTTTTCCTGTGTACACCGGCGGCTGACAAACACTGGAGTTAATTTGTGCTGACGCCTTTGTAAATGAAAATCTGGGTAAACGTGTCGGTAAGGGTGCAGGCTTCCCAAGGCTTTTCTCTTAAAGGTGTCGAACCTTGATAAGGTGCTGCTGTAGGATATCAAGAAACAACTGCCAAGTGCTCTGGTAAACCAAAGAACAAGAAGGGATAAGGATGGCAAATATTTTCCTTTAAGCCAAGCAAGAAAACATCCTTTTTTTTTTTTTTTTNTTTTTTTTTTTTTTAAAGCTCACACTCCTGGTCTTTTACTTGATGATTTCTGAAAAGAGGATGACCAGTTCTCTGAATACTTGAAGTATTCATGCCTCATTCTTCTCTGAAGACTTCTAATTACTGCACTTCTTGACTACGTGCACTATGTTAAAAACACCAGGAGGCGCTGGAGAAGCAGTATTTCATCCCGCCTGGCCTGCATACTTTATGGATGGTTTGACATTAAAGCTCTGATTGATTGATTGACTGAAGCGCAGGAGGAGATCAGCTTTTCCACACTTGTGCTTTCTAGTGCGGCTGAATCAGACTTTGGTACACCAAGCCGTCACATAACCTCCTTGTTAGAGATTTTCAATTCAAAAAAACAGCTTTAACTTCAACTTTTAAAGTTTTATTATTGATATGAGGCTAACAAGTCTTAAAATAAATTCTGTTGCAATCAAATTATTATGTTATGGCTACATTTTTATGCTAGTTTCAAGCCATTTTTACCCAGGGGCTGATTTTTTCACATGAATACATCATTGCTTTGTGTCTTCTCTTTGTAGAAAACATTAATTTGCTGTATAACAATTAATCCCACCAGCAACAATCTGAGGAAACTCATTAAGAAATAATGACTGACGGCAGCAATGAGCCTGAAAGCATCAAAACTATAGAAGCAGAAGTAATGAGTAGATGTCCGTATTCTCCTTTAAGCAAAAATGTTTTATGCATTTTGCTTTCTTAGATGACATTGTTGATTTTTGGAACAACAGTTTCTTCTCAAAGGAAGGAGCGTTAATTGTTCATTTTTTCTTTGGTATAATGACATTTCAGATAATTTAGAAATAAATTCCAGAATAAGAATAATGGATGTGAGTTGTATATATTTTGGGCTCAAACATGCACGATCTCCACTACAATCCTTTAAATATCAAATGTATTGATCACTAAGACATGGGAGGCAAATACAGTTTAAAACATGGCTCAGATTTCATACCTAGACTGAAACAGGTCTTCATTTATGTGTGAAGGTGTTTTACAAACTGCTTCCATCCTTCCATTTTCCATCCCGCTTATAAGGCTTACAGGGAGCTGCAGCCTATCCCAGCACTTGTTGGGCACCTGGACAGGTCGTCAGCCAATCACAGGGCTTAAATTGCTTCTCCAATATGTGAATAAGGAAATACAGCAGTAATGCCTCCTGTAGTGCAAAATGATAAAAGATGCACGTAACACGACATTTATCAATGAGAACATGGTTGCATGAAGATATTTGTGCTTATTGACACGTTAACTCAGGCACTGTGTTTCATGAATTACCACTATATGTATATCTTGCTGCCTAAGAAGTCATATATTTATCTAAAAAAAAAAAAAAAAAAANAAAAAAAAAAAAAAAAAAAAAGCATAAGTTTGTAAATGTAAATAATTTTTTTCCATCCTGAGTGGAAGTCTCATCCAGTCTGTGACATCTGATGATAACCTCCAGGTTCGACCATCACATTCTTTTTCTGGGAACTGTCGAAAAACATTCCAGGAAATGCTGGAAATCACTAACTGAATTACTTCTTCTAAGTAATCTGAGAAAAAACAGGGCGCTCAAAACAACGAAAGGAGAACACACAGCACTAACTCCTGTTACGCACTGATGATCACACTAATGGTGTGCAGATGCTTGGACTGATTTCGTGTTCTTTCTGCCAACAGAAGCATTTTGATTAAACAAATTGGGCTTTCCTGTTCAGGTTAAAGGGAAATTCCATTCTTTGGAATCAGCTGTTCCAGATGGGTCGGCTCTAATGTGGCACATCGCAGCCATTTAGAAAACTACGCAGTGTACCTGCAAAGTGTTTACCTCTCTCACCTCGCTGCCCAACACACTCATTAGCTCAGCGGATCAGCGGTTCAATGCACTGGCCTGGTGAACTTTAGCTGTCATTACACCAGTCAAAGAGGATTTTCCTGCAGAATCACACACAACACACACACACACATTGACAATGATAAAGGGAGCTCTTCACAGCTCTCCACTCAGGACATTGTGCTCATTTATTATCATATTTTTTCTACCCTTAATGAGTTTGGACAAAGCCATGTCAAACGTGCACGGACAGCTCTGCGTACGTGAGAGCACTGCTGTCTCAGGGCGACAGGAGGAAAGCATAGGACAGAGACAGACCTGAGAAAAACAGGAGAAAAAGAACCCTGTGAATTATGCAGTGAGCATGAAATATAAGCCTGCAAGCAAGACGTGTTTTTGGAGGAACTTGTCATTTGCAGTATTCTTACCCTCACTGAGGCAAAGCTGATGTCTCATACATAAATAAGAGAAGTATTAAAATATATGGATTTTTGTAGCTTGTGAGAATTGAAGTGAATGTATTATCTTCTATATTGCTGCATATTATTTTTCATATACTTTAGCAATTCATTTATTCAAGTGTGTTAACCCTTATATGGGAAAGAGTAGTGGAAGCTAGACTAAGGGCAGAAGTCAGCATTTCTGAGCAGCAGTATGGTTTCATGCCAAGGAAGAGTACTACAGATGCAGTATTTGCTTTGAGGATGTTGATAGAGAAGTACAGAGAAGGTCAGAGGGAGCTGCATTGTGCCTTTGTAGATCTAGAGAAAGCATATGACAGGGTGCCGAGAGAGGAACTGTGGTGTTGTATGAGGAAGTCTGGAGTGGCAGAGAAGTATGTTAGAGTGGTGCAGGACATGTATGAGAGCTGTAAGACAGTGGTGAGGTGTGCCGTAGGTGTGACAGAGGAGTTCAAGGTGGAAGTGGGACTACACCAAGGATCAGCTCTGAGCCCCTTCTTGTTTGCTGTAGTGATGGACAGGCTGACAGATGAGGTTAGACAAGAATCCCCTTGGACTATGATGTTTGCAGATGACATTGTGATCTGTAGTGAGAGCAGGGAGCAGGTGGAGGAAAACCTAGAGAGGTGGAGATATGCCCTGGAAAGGAGAGGAATGAAGGTTAGCCGCAGCAAGACAGAATACATGGCTGTGAATGAGAGGGACTCAAGTGGAATGGTGAGGTTACAGGGAATAGAGATAAAGAAGGTGGAGGATTTTAAGTACTTAGGGTCCACAGTCCAGAGCAATGGAGAGTGTGGAAAAGAGGTGAAGAAACGTGTGCAAGCAGGTTGGAATGGGTGGAGAAAAGTGTCAGGTGTGATGTGTGACAAAAGAGTCTCGGCAAGAATGAAAGGAAAGGTGTACAAAACGGTGGTGAGACCAGCGATGTTGTATGGCTTAGAGACAGTGGCACTGAGGAAAAGACAGGAGGCAGAGCTAGAGGTAGCAGAGACTAAAATGCTGAGGTTCTCTTTGGGAGTGACGAGGATGGATAGGATCAGGAACGAGTACATCAGAGGGACAGCGCATGTTAGATGTTTTGGAGATAAAGTCAGAGAGGCCAGACTGAGATGGTTTGGACATGTACAGAGGAGGGATAGTGAACATATCGGTAGAAGGATGCTGAGGTTGGAACTGCCAGGCAGGAGGCCTAGAGGAAGACCAAAGAGGAGATTTATGGATGTAGTGAAAGAGGACATGAAGTTAGTTGGTGTGAGAGAAGAGGAGGCAGAGGATAGGGTTAGATGGAGGCAGATGATTCGCTGTGGTGACCCCTGAAGGAAAGCCGAAAGGAAAAGAAGAAGAAGAAGAAAGAAGAAGTGTGTTAACCCTTATATTCTGTGTATCATTGTATTCCTGCAGTTTTTCATATGTGATCATGTTTCTAGTCCCAGGAGGAACCTTTATAACCTAGGAGGTCATAAAGGTCAAGGCTTTGTCATCCTCATGACATGTTCGTGAACTATCCTCCTAAGTTGGAGACTTGTACTCCTAAATGATAATAATTCAAGGATGTCACTTTATGTTGAAAAGAGGTGGGGCTCAGATGAAAAAAGAAATTTTTAAATGATTTTCAACATATGCAATTTTAGGCAATGTAAGAGGTCAGAGTAGATAATTATGGCAAGAAAAAAAAAAGCATAATGGTGCATCAAAAGGGCGTAGCCTAGGCTACTAGAGTCGACAGTATAAAAATACTCAGCACAACGCAAACGCACAACGTTGATCACACACGTAACAGTCATCCATATGCATCACATCAAATCTATTTTTATTTATTTATTATTTATTATCTTACATTACTTTTTTTGGACAAAACACATTTGTTTCTTCTGTATTTACATTGCATTGTATGTATTCTTATTTTGCAAATAAACCTTTCTCAAAATGTTGTAATTTGTTAACCTTTCTCAGTGCAAGCTGTTTTTCAGAACATTTTTAACAAATTATGCTTTTAAAAAGTGATGGGGGACAAAATTGGCCATTCCAAAAAGTGGTGGGGACATGTCCCCAGCATCCCCAGTGTAAATGACACCTATGTAATAATTATAGCCATGACTGTGTGCTTAATGTGCAGACGTGTTTTCTAACCAATCTGTGCTAGCCGTCTTTGTGGCACAAATGGTTCCAAATTAACAAATAACAGCCAAGTTCAGACAGGAAGCCTGGAGCCTCTCTGACGTATCAACACACTCTCAGCCTCTGGTGTATCAGTCGCAGCAGAAGCTTTCAGACTTTGAAGCTGTGTGGATCTGTCCATGTCAGTACTTCCTGTGTGCACGAAAATAAAGTGTGATCTGCAGTCAGGGGAAGTCATGAGACTCTTTAATTTCTTTGACGAGCTTCAACAGAATTATTTTTCAAAGCTCATGATGACCGCACCTTTTAGAGAAACTGTCCTACTAGGATACATGGACTAGTACATTTTTATGACAAAAACATAACAGTACTTTCTCCAGTACAAAACATTTGCACTGGAGAAAGAACCTCATTTATTTAAAGGACAATATCGGTGGCTACTGCAGTGGTAAATTTTAAAATTGTTTCCCTACCTTAAAGGGATTTTTTTTCCACAGAATATCAAGAAAATTTGGTTAAGAATATTCCTTCTATACATATCTGATCTGGAAAAAAAAAGCCAAAATCCTCAAACATGATGCACACACACAGACCAAAAATCAAATCCAATCCTCCTGTGAGAGGAAAAGTTGTGGTGATGATCTGGATTCAAGTAAAAGAAAGTGTTTCATTTACAGCTGTATAAGTTATAAAAGCATCCATTTTAATAAAGCAGCAGCTGGTCCCACATACTGCCCTACATATGTCTCCATCAATGAATGTGCTAATTGGTACTCAGGCATAATTTACCAGTCATCACAAACAATTATTATAATATAGCAAAATCTCAAGTCCAACTCTGGTGACTCATCTCTCAAGCATTTTTAATGATGAAACTGTTACTCATCTACACGTAGGTGCCAGATAAGAGGTTCTTATATTTTTAGCTTCTGGGTCAAAGCTTCTGAGTGTGCAAATGCCATAAATTTAAAGGACCTTACTGGCAATTTTGCATGTTTAAGCCCAATTAATTGCTACCTGCATATACTGTATGTTACATTTCTGTGAAACCATTCTTTAAAACATCCTACTGGACTGGTAAATTTTAGAATTGTTTTTCCTACCTTCCAGACAGCCATTAGTTTCAGTTCATTCCAGTATGCTATAAAAAAGTAAGTTGTAGAGACTTGAAACATGTTTGAGATAAGTAACACAACAGAGAAGAAAATGTATGTCTCTGCCAGGGAATATAGTTCAGGAGAAAAGAAATTTAAATGGCTGCTTCTATCGTCATGTGTAAGTATTTATCAACAAAACATTGAATTTTAAGGTGGATGTATCACCTCAACTGTTGATTTTGAAGGATTAGGAGATTTGGCAAAATAATGAGAAAATTAAAATACAGTTTTATGTTTTGGAAAATAGTTGGCACATGAATCCAGGTCATATTTTGTTGGGCTCAAACATCCAAAAATCACCAGTATGGTCCTTTAACTCATCCTCATAACAACCAAAGAACCTGTCCTGATCTGGTTGGAAGAAATGATCAAATAGTCATCAGGACAGTCACACTAGATATAAAATAAGCGTCAAAGTGTGGGAGGAATAAAATCTGGGGCAGCAATCACGCACAAATTATACAAGATAATTCCACGTCACTCAGAACACTCACAACTACAAGAGGACACTAGTGAACATGTACTGGTGGATGACTCTGTGTATAATTTTTTTCTGAAGAGGAATCTATCTGTGCCAGATCTGTAGGGTAAACGAACCCTCGTCTGAATCAGATCAACCCACGCAGGCATGAAAACGCCTGAGGTTTGTACCTGCAGAGTGGAGATACACAAGTGAACTCAAAGCACTTCCATTTACTTTGTAGGAGCTATTCATACTTTCATTTTTTAGTTTAATTTGTAAGCATTTAATTTGTTGATTTTTGATAGATTATATATTAAGATTTGTTTGTTGCAGTATTTAATTACAAAAGTTAATAAGGTTGATGCTCTTATTTTGAAATTATTGGGTGTTAGTTCAGGTGATGATTATAATGGAGAAATAAACAGAAATGCAACATTTACCTGGACAATGGACTTCTTTTGCCTGTAAGAAAGATTCCTGGTTACCTCAGTGGCACTTTGATTTTAATTTTGTTTAAACGATTGGAAAGGACAAATCGCCACTACATACTTCTTCTTCATACATTTCAAATCTACCAAAAATGTGTGTAGAAATGTGTAAAGGAGTATTCTGGTGATTTTGCATGTTTGAGCCCAATAAATGCAACATGTTACTGCCAAAACATGCTAGAACTGTAGGTTCATTCCAGTACGCTATTAAAATCAACTTGTACAGACTTTAAACACGCTTAAGATAAGTAGTCCATTTAATTTCAATTCATTTAACCAATCCAACACGGTGCTACAAAGAAGAAAACGTATGTCTCCGCCAGGAAATACAGTCCCAGGAGAAGACGGCTTTTACAGAGAAATTAAAAGAACTGTGCCTTCTACAATCACAACGAAACACTGAATTTTAAGGTGGATGTATCACAGAAAATTTGATTTTGAGATATTAGGGGATTTGGCAAAATAACGAGAAAACTGAAATACAATTTCATGGTTGGCAGTAATGTAACATGTACCCAGGTAGTATTTATTGGGCTTAAATACACAAACCCACCGGTATGGTCCTTTAAATATTAGTATTGAGAAATGTTAAAAATGCATAAAAATCAGCTAAAAAGACCAATAATAGAAAAACACAGATGAAACTCAAATTATAAAATCAAATCAAATTATAGGAATAATATTTCCCACATGGGGAAATAGTATAGAGCAGGAAACAGCCACTTTTGGACAAGTAAAGACATAAAATCCAAGAGAAATCCATTTCAAATGAGGCACTGCTTTAAAAAAAAATCTTTTGGTGAAACTCTGCAAAAACGGAAAACAAATAAGTCTTAAATTTAAACCAGAAGGGCATAAATGCATAGTTATGTGTTTGTATCATGATTCCAGTGTCATATTTCCAGCTAAGAGTACAAAGCAACACTTGAATACTATACTCCATACTATACTATAAGTTTTCCTTTCAAAGTGCTGCTTCCTTCCTGTTTGCATGTTTCATCACGTTGAACCGTGAACCTGGTAGATCTGGCAGGATGATGACAGCAGCGCAGGCCATCTGACTCCTCCTGACTCATGCGTGTACAACAGTCACAGGAATAAAAAATATAACATCAAACTTGCTTGCAAGAAATGTTCAGAAAATAACAGGAAATGATTTTGGTAGGAGAGTCCAGCGTTTGCCGGCGTCAGCACACACTTCTGGGTTTTCAAGACTTCAAAACTCAAACAATACGTCTCGCCGTCATTTAGAGCTGCCAGTCCACAGAAACGCATAGTATAGCTTTAACACTGCATATCACTTTTCAACTCTTCTTCATCTCGCCATGACACACACACACACACACGCACGCACGCACGCACGTACACGTACACATACACACAAGCATGTCTCAGCTCTGAGTTAAGTCAACAAACCGATCATGAGCAGGATGCATTAATCCAGGCACGTTTGGAAGTGAGTCATGTATGTTTGCATGCTTTTATTTTCTGTAGACTCTCCATGTGTGTCCACATTTTAACTGAAGACAGAAGATAATATAACTTGTACTTACAGTAAGTGTTTATGTTCCACAGCATACATTAATGCTGTTTGACTGATAAGTGTCATTTTAGTGAAATTCAATATGGCTTTTTAGTCTCCAGTTTTACAGAAACTCTCAGTAGGCAACAAGGAAGTTCCACCAAATATCCATCCATCCATCCATCCATCCATCACCACTTATCCAGATCCGGCTTGTGGGGGCATCTAGCAAAGTCGCTCAGATGTCCCTTTCTCCAGCTCTTCCTGGAGAAAGCATCCAAGCCAGATGGGATATAAAATCCCTCTAGTGTCCCAGTCAGACATGGATTATTCCTTAGGAAAACGTCCAGGAGGCATCCAGATTAGGTGCCTGAACCACCTCACCTGGCAACTTTCAATGCAAAGGAGCAACATTTCTACTCTGAGCTCCTTTCTGATGTCCGAGCTCCTCACCCCCCGTCCCTGTGGAGAAAATTCATTTTGGATTCTGGTGTCAGAAATCTCATTTTTTCCAACTCTGGTAGTTTTGAATCTATGAATGTGGGTAAATTTCTAATCCTGCCTCCATCTGCATCTTTTACCTCTAACTAATACCACAAATACTAAAGAAAAAAGCATCAATTAGCACCAGTTTTAAGTTGCCAAACAAGATTTCACTACAAATGTTAAATAATCCTATTTCACTCTTCCTTTGGGTTTAAATTCTTCCTCCAGATAGATTTTTTCTTACACATAAACACAGTCAGCTGCTCTGCTCTGATTGACTTTAATTGCTGTTAAACCTCATTTGTCAATTATTAACACAATTTAGTCACCTATAGCAAATGTTTCTCAGTGACACCTTAATTATACCTCATGTATTTGAATAATGGCTTTGGTATTTTTTATTTAATTGTAACATTAATGTTCAGTTTCCTCATGAAAATGTCACTACTTACCACCTGAACACGTTGCACGAGCAATCAGTATTCACATGTTGTAGCTTGTGGAAAACTGACATGAACATAATGTACGAGTAATTTTTTATGCATGGAAGCATTTATACATTCACAGTGCAGCTCCCATCCACACCATGCATAATGCAGATACATTCATTTTTGGATGTTCTTGTTAATTTAGAGGGTGCTGGTACTGTTTAATGAGGTGCATGTTGGTAATTACACCTAAGAGAAATCTAACATGGTGTTGCAGCTGAAATATTTTATGAGGGATGTTTATTGGCATGAATAAAACTCCCTGGTGGTTTGCAGTCAGTTGAGGTATATGAACTGTGAGTTGAGCTACTAATCAGGGTTGGATTGGCCATCGGGAGAGGCGGGACTTTTTTCAGTGGACCGGCCAGTGGCTTTTGCACTGCACAATATGCAAAATTAACTTAAACTAAGCTAACATAATCTTTTTCTTTCATAATTTTCCTGGTGCAAAGACACAGCAGACAATTATGGACTTCTTCGCCCCACCTACAGCATCGTTGGCATTTTCGTCTGGCCATCCTCCCCGCTAGACACCTTAAAGTCCTGGTAAAAATTAGGATCCTAATCCAACCCTACTGCTTTGGACATTTTTTTTGTGGATGCAATGTCAGTGTGTATTCTGAAATCAGACTGGTTAATGCAGTGGTTCTCAAACTGTGATATGTCACCACAGGTGGTTCTTGACATGCTCCATATACTCGAGTATAAGCCAAGTTTTTTTTTTTTGTTTTTTTTAAAATCTAATTTCACAACGCAAATTGGGGGTCGGCTTATACACGAGAAATTCAAATCAGATCCCAGAGAAGGAAATTTCCAGGGGTAGAAATACTACCCATTACCACTACCCATGGAAAATAGTTTAAATCATACCGTAGAATGAGATATTTCCTGACTAAACATCTTATTCAGCACATTTTGCAGCGGCCAGTAAACTGTGATCCATCAGTTATGGTAATCAGCTGCTGAAATAAATATCATGTTTACCGGTACGTGGCTTATTTTCATAAAATCAGAGGAATACTATGACAATACCCAGAAAAACAGGTAATTTACTAAACAAATAAATTGATGGAACAACATCAGGGGGTCGGCTGAGGGAATTCCAAAACTCATAGACACATAGACAGGCCCACATCGACTCAGGTACAGGATAATTACTGAAAACAGGTAATAGGTGAGATTCTTAACAAAAAAAAAACACCATTATTTTCAGAAAATCACAGGAATACTATGACAATTCTCAGAAAAAACTGGTAATTTGCTGAACAAATGGAACAACATCAGGGGGTCAGCTTATATGCAGGTTTCTTTAAAAATCTAAATTTGCAGGTCAAAATTGGCTTATAGTCGAGTATATACAGTAATAATCAGTAATTATTACTCATTATTATAAGTAACAGTAATTAATCTACACAGGAAAATCTGTGGCATGACCTCGCATTGTTTTTCCACAGTGAACGCCAATAGATGATACCAACGCTATCACAAAGCAAACAAAAATCAGAAATCAGTAGACGGACAACAGAGCGCAAAATATAATGTCAGATAATCTGCACTGATGTGTTTGACAGGAATGGAGGAGACAAGAAGGGAAATTGCTCTGTCTCTCCTGGCGTAGTCGTTGGTAACCATCATCATCATTGCATGTCTGTCTCTAAGCTGAGAGATATGAGGACGCTGATAATGGTTGCCACAAAGGCGATCCTGTGTGACTGTGGGCTTATCCTGGCAGACATCCTGTCAGCAACAAGAGCAGCATTACAGCATGTTAAAGATTAGCACAACCTATCAGCTTCATTCCCGGATATAATGATAGCAAAGATGTTTGTTTTCTCAGCTAATTGGGCTTATGGCTTTACTTTCCGAATCAAATTTCTCTCTTCCAGACTCTAAAAGGAAAAGAAAAAACATAAATAGATGATTAGTTTCATTGTAAGGAAGTCATCAGGACAAAAGCAGCTGTGGAACCATAAAGACCAAACACTATTTACTCACTTGCTGCACGTTTGACTCAGCTTGTTAGAAAAGGGTGAGACTGAACCAACACTGACAGCCTGGAAAGCCATTTGGAAAAGGCCAGGTATCATATCCACATTACAGCTGAAGAGGTTTTACAGTGGCGACAGATGGCCGTCAGCGCCGAGAGCAGCAATGTAACAAAAATGGAAAGGAAAGCTCATGAAAAAGCTTATGCGTGATATAATTTGACTGTGTTAAACCACATAAGTAGAAGTTACACATAATTATTAACTAGGACAAAACTGTCAATGTAAGATAATATGGCAGGGGTACTCAAATACAAATACTACTACCTGCACTATCAACTCTCAATCTGTGCTGGGAACTCTCAATGAGTCCAACCCATCGTTGTCATGGAGATGACGGGATGCTGAATGTGGGTGGACCAAATCAAAGCAGAGTAGACATTCTCATAAATAGCAGAGAAGTTGGACATTTGGTTTCGCTTTACAGTGGAGAAAGCTGAGAATTATGTCGCCGTGACAGTACAAATAATTCATATGAAAAATAGAATTTGCTCAGAGACAGTTGTGGTTCGGTCCGGATCCGGCCAGAGTCTGGACTTTGAGAATGACTGTAATATGGCATCATAAAACTAGTAAAACATTTGAATTGTCTTCTTTACTGATATAAAAACTGAATTTTAATTTGTGATTTCACAAGAAGAATACAGATTGCAGCTTTGTCAGATCTTAACTTTGATTTTCGAGCTAAATTCTCAGGTTTCCAGTGTTGACCATCAAACGAAGGTCAAGAGGGAATGTTTGCCTAGCCAGACTTCCACCTGTTTTATACAGGTTGCCAAAGCTTTTTATGACATTTAATAAGCAATATAGTGAATTGCCTTTCCTAAAGGTTAAATCTGGGGTAATTATATAGGCTTAAAATGTGTTGTTGAGTCTTGCTCTATCAGTAGTGTGTAGCATCAGGTTGTCATTGCTGCAGATACACACCAGCTGGCAGGCAGCAAGGCAGCGTCAACAGCTGGAACATCGAGACGCAGCATGCCATGACTAAAGGACCATACCAGCAATCATGCATGTTTGAGCCAAATATATATAATCCACATACATGTTACATTACTGACAAGCATTTCCTACTACTTCAGCAGCAAATTTCAGAATTGTTTTTCCTACCTTCCAGGCTGCCATTGGTTTCAGTTCATTCCAGTACGCTAATAAAAATCAACTTGTAGAGACTTGAAACACACTTGAAATATGTAATCTGTCACAGCGAACATGTCTATTATGGTTTGTTTTTTTTATTGAACAGATCCAACATGGAGATGTTGGCTTCAAAAAAACCCCTCTCAGCAGGCTATTTTCCAGAAAGCACACTTGATACGTTTTATTTCCCAAACAGCGCTCTCAGCAAAGCTTTTTCTATTCAAAAAGCGCTACATGTGAACACAGCCACTGGGAGGAAAAAGCTAACTGAAACATCATGCAAAGCTTGTGGGGTTGGTGCTCGAAGACATCCTGAATTACAGCCTTCCTTTTAGCCCTGAATCAAAACATCATCAGTCCTACAGCACGTTCTAATGAGAACAGAGAGAAGATAGGAATGTTCCAGTAGCCATACTTCACACGTGCGGCAGCATTTATAATTAGCTTCTGTCAGTTTGGAACATTGTCATTTCTTAGCATCATCTTGACAGGTTGAGATGATGACGCACACATTTCCTACAGGATGCAGACAGCCAGGCCAGGCGGCCGAGATGCAGGACGCTCTTCCTCAGTCACACAGAGTCCTGGTTCCTCGATGATACACAAGGGGCTCAGCCACTTAGAAATCGATTTCTCATTGATGCAGACAAACTAATAAAAGCCAAAATTCTCTCTTTGAAAGACAGATTTGGGAGCGTAATAACTACAGTCATCAAGTCCAACAACATTAGCAAAAAAATAAGATTTTAAGCGAGGTTTGAAGAGGTTACAGTCACTATTTGTTGTAAATGCCTCTGTAAAGATGGTGTTTCTTTTAGATCAGGGCTAGAGGAAACATGAACAACTCACATCAATGCAGTTAAAAAAAAAGGCATTCAGAACGCATGTCTCTGCAAGGCCAACAACCCCCCCCCCCNAAAAAAAAAAAAAAACTCCCACCCACACCTGTAAAAGCCTCATTTACTTGAAAATTATCCTTATTTATGTCAAACATCTTATCAAGTTTCCAAGTTTTTTGCAAATCAAATTTTCATTGGCAATATCTGTTTACAATAAGGCTTTTTGGGTTTTTTTTGTTTACGCTAAATTTAATTGAAATCAGCCCATTAGCATTGATTTATAGGCTAATAATCCTGGATCCTCCACCCAAATTTTATCCAAATCCATCCATACTTTGATATATCCTGCTAACAAACAAACCAACTGAGGTAATAACATGCAGGCTGGAAGTATATATTCACTGCAGCACAAATATCCAGGCAGTGCAAGCAGGAGGTAATTACAGAAAACCTCTAATTGAGCAAAATTGTGTCTTTACAAAAGCATGAACACTTATGGAGACACACGGAGACAAACAAGGACACATGCATACAGCACAGTCACGACACAGAACCTGCTGAATAGGACAGAGAAATGAAGAACTGAGCTAAAACATGAAAGAGCAGATAAATGAATGACAACAAAGCACAGGAAGATAACTCCTCCTCCATCTCTCAAACCTCCACGTGGAATAGATCCTGCATTAAATGGAGATCTCTTGAAGTAAGTCAATCAGTGTTTGCAGATATATAAAATGTGAATTCAAGGCAAGAACTCGTGGGTCCATTAAAATGAAAAAAACTCTTATAATGTTCTTTGTATGAATCTAAGCAGCGATGTCATCTGGGGTTAGCATGACCTCTGAAATGAAATACAAGAAAATTGCTTGTTCAGCTTAAATGATGCTTGTATTCAGTTTTGATTATTTTCAGTTGTCGTTTTTTCATGTGTTAGGTTGGGTATCAAGGTACTTTCTCTACCAGGGGCCCAAATCCAGGATCCCATGAGTTTTGAAGGACAAATCAAAGTGAGAAGGAAGAGAAGGAGCAGCACTGTCCTGCCAAAATAAAATAAGGAAACAAACACAAACCCGCATTCTGCCTGATGAGGAGTGACTGTTAGGAAACCAGATTCCACTAAAAGAATGGTTATTTTGAAGCCTTGGCGTGGGAGGATGTGTTTCTATACCGTCGCCGGTCACGGTCGTCAGGCCAATCTAACCGAACTGTCAACGTTTCAGAATTTCCACACCATTAGTGTTCCCACACTGTGTCAGAGCGAGAAAATCCATGCTTAATATTCCCATGGTGCTTAGCTCTGCTTCGCTGCCCATCAGGTACTCTACCTCCTTGGGGAGATTGTGTTGGATTACAGTGTGTTTTGGCAGGAAGGGTTACAATCCTGGGAGTCACCATGGTTCCACACAGTTAGCTAACGAGGCAGGAAGAGGCACAGTCACACCATGATGTCAGTCTCAGGGGAATTTAGCAGGATTACAAATCAGGTTCCTTTCTCTGATGAAGACAGAGGCAGGTAGGATTTAGGATTCAGACGGTTACAGACGGTGCATCTCATCTAATTGGACAGCCAGGATCTGATTTATTAGCTGACTCCTGCAGCGCTACGTGTGATTGAACAAATCTCAATGATGAAAATGAATCAGACATCTTCGGCTTACAGGGAAATCAATTCTACCAAGGCCCTTTTTAATTTAGTTAGAATTAGGTCAGCAAATTACGGGGTTTTAGCTCATCTTGTCCACATTGGACTCCTGCTAATTAAAGGACCATACCACCCATTTTGCATGTTTGAGCCGAATATATTTTCATACATGTAATGTTACCGACAATCATTTCCTAAAGCATACTACTGGAATGGTGAATTAAAAATGTTTTTCCTACCTTCCAGACCTCCATTGGTTTCAGTTCATTCTGCTATTAAAATCAACTTGTTGATACTGTAAACGTTCTTGGGATAGGTAATCCATCATCACCAACAAGACGTGTATTCAGGTTTTTTTAGAAGTTATGTAATTTTAGTGTTTAAGCTCAATAAAAAGCGTGGAGTGAATGTATGCCTCCACCGGGGAATATAGTCCCAAAAGAAGACCTGCGTTTATGGAAAAATTTAAAGGACCGTGACTTCATAAGGCTGTGTAACTATTAGCAGGAGAAACATGGATTTTTAAGGTGGGTGTATCGCTTGAATATTTGATTTTGAAAGATTAAGAGATTTAGCAAAATATCAGGAAAGCTGAAATACGGTTTTATCCTTTGGGGAATGATTGTCAGTAACGTAACATGTATGAAAACTGAATGTATTAGGCTCAAACATGCAAAATGGGTGGTATGGTCCTTTAATGATGAATACTGATGACAAGGGCATTACATGTGGCAAAAAATAAATAAATAAAAACAATAAAAAAATTTAATTTTGAATGATTATCACAAACTTTGCATCCATGTTTCTCTTCAGTAAACATAAAATTACTAAATCCTATAATATTTTATGTTGTAAACTATGACTCAAATGAACTTAACCTGCTAGTCCTCAGTACTGTATAAAACATAAATTATCAGCGTGATTTTGATAACTGGCACAATTCACGGAAGCTTGTCTTTCATCTCTACATAAAGGTACTCAAGTATTACTTAGTGTAAATTTAATAATATTCCTCACATCGCAGAGGATTCACGATGCATTCATACCACCATCAGATTCTGTTTTTGCTTGTATAACATGTCAAAAAAATATTATTCCTTTTGAGCACACAGCTTATCATAAGCTCTATTATGCATTGGATGAACCTGTCTAATTAATCAAGTGAATCAATCAACTATAACAGCAGAGTTCTGAAGTACTTTCCTTTGTCCCTTTATTTCTCCATCTTTCTTATCCTGTGAAAATGAGGGCGTAATGCAGACGAAGAGAGAGATCTTCTTCCCTCTGATTTATTTTTTGTGACCGTCTGGAATATAATCAGGACCTTTTCATGCAGCAATTTCCACGCTCCACTTGCTGCTGTTTATTCACTTCCAGACAGCACCTCCTTTCTCCTGCTCCTGAATTTGTTGTGTACACTGATTTGCATGCTTTGTCATCATTGGTTGTCTGGATGTTACACTTCAGCAGGCTGCCCTCTGCTGATTGGCTGGAACTGCAAGAGGGAAGCTCTGTCACGAAAACAGGCATAAAAGGCGGCATGAGATCACAGACAGGAGAACTCAACAGAAAACTCAGAGGAGCTTTGACAGAAAGAGACTTCCAGGCTGAATACCAGAGAAAAGCAGCTCGAAACGAAAACTCAAGAAGCTGCTGAAAGGAAGATTTTTCATGCAAAATCTTTTTTGGAAAGCGAGTGTGACAGGTGTTGAAAGTGTCACTTTTTTCAGCAGGTGCTGTAACCGCTGAGAGGAAGTGAGAGCCCAAGCAAGCTCTGTTTCAGGGGACGTTTTTTCCTCTCATCCAGGCGATCTCATAAAAGCAGGATGTCTCTGGAGGTGAAGGAGAAGACCCAGGTGCGCCTCGTGTTTCTGGGGTCAGCAGGAGTGGGCAAGACGGCCCTCATCCGCCGCTTCCTGCAGGACAGCTTTGAGCCCAAACACCGCCGCACCGTGGAGGAGCTGCACAGCAAGGAGTATGACATCGGCGGGGTCAAGGTCACCGTGGAGATCATGGACACCAGCGGCAGCTACTCCTTCCCAGCCATGCGCAAGCTCTCCATCCAAAACAGCGACGCCTTTGCGCTGGTGTACGCCGTGAACGACCCCGAGTCTCTCGAGGCCGTCAAGAGCCTGCGAGACGAGATTCTGGAGATCAAGGAGGACAAGTACACGCCAATCGTCGTGGTGGGGAACAAGGTGGACCGGGAAGAGGAGCGCCAGGTGTCCAGCGAGGACGTGCTGTCCACCGTGGAACTGGATTGGAACAACAGTTACCTGGAAGTGTCGGCCAAAGAGAACGCCAACGTGATGGAGCTGTTCAAGGAGCTCCTGCAGCTTGCTAACCTTCCCAGCCGTCTGAGCCCGGCCCTACGAAGACGCAGGGAGACCTTCCCCAAAGACACCAGCTTCCGGCCACCCATGAACAAAACCAACAGCTGCATTCTGTCCTAACAGAAGGCGAGAAGACCCATTCTGTTTCTATGAAAGGACATTGTGGGTAGAACATAGAAGAAGGAGAACTTAGCGGACACAAACTAAGAAAGAGACTGAGGGGAAGAAATGAACTTCTGAATGAGAAAAAGTGATTGTGGACCAACGCAAATGTGTGTGTTGCTGAAGATTATGATATTAAGACTGAATCCATAGAAAGAATAAAGAAGCATTAATCCTGTTTACTTGGTGTCGCTGCTTTGGTGACATGCTGCTGGTGTTTCTGTAAAGCTTTTGGGTTTTGACGTTCACCCATGTCAAGATGTTTGCTCGTTTACTGGTTCAACAGAGAGGTGTGTGTGTATGTACAGAAGTTTTATCTCTCGTAAAATGTTTTAATTGACAAATTCATCTGTAGCACATCATGTTTACAAATTTTCATATTCATATCTGTATGACTATACGCTTATGTTTTTTTAAAAAGTGGTGAAATGTAAACATACACTGTAAATGCACTTTTTGTTTTAAAAATAACATGTTTGTGTTTTTATATTGTGTTTTTTATCATGGCGTTGTTGTATTAAACATTTTGATGATGTGTATTTTACAAATATAAATGTAATGTTCCAATTATCTAAACGTGTAATAAAAGATAAAAGCACAACAATGGAATTTCCTGTGATGATTTCTGAGCTCATGTGGCATAAAAACACAGCTAGTTTCCTGAAATCTCAGTCATTTGGTGAGAGGTAAGAAAATAATTACATAAAGGAAATAAATTATTAACGCAAAGTAAAGAAAATAACAAAGAATTATATGGAAACTTACAATCAAGCATTGAGTGCATGGATAGAAATGAAAAGAAAATGAGAATATTTCAAAAATGGAAAATGTAATAGACATCTTTTTAATGCACAATGATACTGTATTATAGAGCTACTTTGAGACATTACTTTTGTTTTTTGACCAAGTTCACATATAGTATTTGTAGTATTATTTATATAACGTAGTATGTTTGCAGTTTAATTTGTAATTGTTGCACTACATTTAAGAATAGTAAGGAAAGTTTCCTGAAGAGGGCAAACATTTCTCCAGGCCATTATTATTTGATGTTCTGTTAGGTAATTATGGTACAACTAAACCTAAGACAGGATATAACCATGAGAGACGGAGTATTACTATAGTATTACCAACATCCATGTTGTCCAAAAACCGTACTTATGTATGTAAACACATCAGCCTGACATGTTTCTCTTGACATATTAATGCAGCTTTAAGTGGAGACACTGCTACGTCAGCCATAAAACAATAAAAAATAAATAAAAATAATCTCCTGTTGTTCATTTTATTTCAACAAACAATTATTAAAATTAGGGTAATTTACAAAATGAGTGTAGTTTGCAAATTGAGCTGTAACACTCAATGAGAGCTCAGAAATTAATTTCTCAAAACATTTGCAGCCCTGCATATTATATTAAGATATTTGTCGCCACCTAGTGATGTAACACCCAAACTACATTCATTCAAACAGGTTTGACACAAGTTAGTGCTAATACATGTGGACAACAAATTCCAGTCTCATCGATTTCATAGTTTCTATGCTGCAAGTTTGATCCAATGGAACCAGAAAAATGAAATGAAGCTAATACAGGAAATTTTCATTGTTGCTATGTGGAGTCACAGCTGATGCTACAAAATTCTTCCTTCTAGAAACTTCCTGGGTTTTTTTTTTTTAATTGATTAAAGAAAATTCTTGATTCTAGAAAATATAAACAATCTTTTTTGTAATTTTTTGTAACCCAGTCTTTAAAAGTTTTTTTTAAGTTATATATATATATATATATATATAT
>VXCM01002834.1:0-10524 GCA_014773175.1 Lucifuga dentata | reverse complement strand
GATTTTTTTTTTTTTTTTGCTGTGAAGCTTTTTAGATGGAAAACAAGAAGCCAATGAAAAGTAAAACTGCAAAAGTTACTTTAAACTCCAGAGTTCATTATAATATGGCATGCGAAGACATGTGACCGTAACACAACTATAAACTGTATACACTTCATTTTAAGCATCAGTTTAAATTAAAATTGGGTAAATTTCATAAATAAATTAGAAACTGTCAATCAATTTCATGAGATTTTTAGCCTCATGCAAGCATGTTCACAGCATGAGCACCAAATGATGCTGATCATGATTTCTTCTCTCCTGTCACTTTTTCAAAATAAGATCATGCTGTTATCCAAGATAATGACTCCAAGTTTAAATACTCCACATGCATTTAAAGAACTGCATTAGCTGCTGCGCTGTTAGCAATTGTAGCCAACTATCACGTCAGATAAGATTGGGTAAAATAATATACACAAAACAGGGACCAGGATTATTGAAATAGCTGGATAAACTTGCTGAATAAAACCCAAAGCCACCTCAATTCTGCACACGGAGTGAAGCAAAATGAGCTGTTCCATGTTTTACTCAGCAGAGTCACCAAAATAAGATGGTAACACGGCTTCAAACACAGAGCAAAGAGGAAGAGCTGCCAAAGTTCAAATTCAAACTAAACTGGCCTTCAGCATTTGAAAGCTAAATCATGCAGCGGTCCTGCTTCACTGCTGGAAAAATTAGTCCATTGTGCAGTTCCTGTAATATATATGTGTGTGTGTGTGTGGGGTTCCCCTTAAAGCAGCCTGCAGACTGGAGGAGACAGTTGAGTGGAGCTCAGGTCCAGGCATCCCCCCACCCCCGCCTCCATCTGATAAAAATGAACCGAGTTTCCTGTTTTATTTTGAGGAAGTGGCTGGGCAAACGTTTGCTCTCAAGTTCCTCTTTCAGTCCACATTTAAAGTCTTCTGCACTCCTCTCTCACTCACGGTTCACTGGCAAACAAGAAATGGAGGCCGGCCAAGCGGCTCTGGCCATGCGGGTGTGTGGATTTGCCGTCTTGATCGTGACGTGGAGTTCTGCTCCAGGTTGATCTGAGAGGGGATATTTAAGGATTTTCTGGAACATATTTCCCAGTTTTCCTGCACTTTGTGGGTATTTTTGATGAATGGAGTCAGCAGCCAGGAGGTCATGAATACAGTAACGTCTCAGTGTCTTCGCCTCTGGACTTGGTCAAAGCTCCTCAGCAGATTAATGCAACTCTGAGGCGTTTAGAACAAGTTCAGGGTTTCAGGCAGAATACAGCAGAGCTATTTGTTACAGTAATGATAAATAACTAGGTGGATGCATTTACAGCTTTGGTTCTTTCTCAGGAAAGCCATAAATTATCTGTGTTGTGAGAAATATGTTATGATTGTGTCGTCTATTAAGTATCAAATCAGGAAAGAAATTGATGCATTTGCAGTTGAATTATCACCCAGAATATCATTTAAAGGAAATAATTATGGCTCCATAGAAAGGTAAAGACCCTCAAATATTCATGCTTGTTATCTTTCGTGTTTAACAGTGATATTTTACTTACCTTCTAGTCATGTTATTTTTCTCTTACATGTCAGACAACATACAATATTCATTACATTCATTAAAGAACATACATAACCAAATCCCTGGAAATCTGTTTCCACACACTGTACTGTTCTTATTCCCGAAATATGTTGTACTCCAACAATCCAAAAACAAACAGCCAGTATAGTACAGAGCTCTTCTGTACAAGTTGTGAAAGATTTACGATGAGCATTTCATCTAGTTTAAGCTGAACGTTGCTGTTTAAGCTGTCATGTTTCACAGAACAAGAGGCGGCACTGAAGACTGAAACTGGTACTGAAAGTTGAGGATCAGGTGCAAAACTGCTGTATGATATTTCTGATGGTTCCAGTTTTTAATTCACACTTCCACTTTAACAAAAAAAAAAAAAAAAAAAAATTCTAACTTAGATCACCAGTTTTCAGGTGCATTTCCATTATGGGTGGGTTATATAACCTTAAAATAATACCATGATATTTTTGTTATACTGATATTCATCATGATATGCAAATTACAAAAACATGACTATTAATTAGTATGTATATAAAAGTATGCCTTTCCCTTTAGGAAAAGTAATAAATAAATCCCGTAATATTTTAATTTATGAACAATTAGTCAATTAACGTCACCTGCTATTTTCAGGACTGTATAACACAAAATTAGTATCAACAAATCTTAAATTTTATCTTAATGAAATAAAATCTTAATTTTAAGCGCAATGCCACACAAGTGAACTCCCAAACCTGAATGTAAACATTGAGAGAAAAAAATACTATTAAAACTAAATAAAATTATCTGGAATGGTTTACCATTCCAGGTAATTTCTCACCATTCCAGGTCACCTCATTTGACATGAGGTGACCTCTGTTTCTTCTCCTTGCATGTTATTAAAATGCATCAACACATCATAACGTTGCATTATCGTCAATGTGACATTTTTAATCACATAAAAGATGATACTGGTATTATCATGATCGATATATGGATATAATTTTCATTATCACTTTGATCGAAGTTTTAAATAAAGACAGAAGCTCTTTCACCCAAGAAGAAGTATTTTATTAGCCAAGTTCTAAAGCCTACTGAGAGAACACCATGTTGTATTTCTCCCTGCAGACAGTAGGAAGCTTACAGTAAAGAAGCGACAGACATTCTGGACTTTTTGTATGATCCCACTATGTAACATATTAGAGGAATAAAGCAGAATCTGAACTGCTAAACCATTTTTATACCTAACAAACAGTAAATAGCGTGATATTCTGTAGATTCTTGGTCCTCCGTGTGTGCTTGTAATGTGTGTAGGAATGTTAATGTGTGTGTGTGTTGCCTCAGTCATCCAGAGCGATGTTGCGGAACAGATAAGCCATGGACTCTCCGTTGTGGATGCGACGGATGGCCTCAGCCAGGATCATACTAACATCCACGGTTTTGATTTTTGGACACTGCAGCTTCTGCACCTCATGAGGAACGGTGTTGGTCACCACCACCTGGAGGCGCAAGAGGACAGACCAAGTCAATTTCCTTCATCATTTTTTTTTTTTTATTAGAATCACAGAGCACTTTTGCCCTGAGCTGGGTCTCACAGGCAGGCATAACATTTCCATTATATTTGCATCTATTTATTTAGTAGGTGCTTTAATCCAAAGAAAATTATGATATCCAACAAAACACTGAACCACTTGAATTGTGCAGCTTGTAGAGTAACTATTGCCTGTGAGACTTAATTCAGAGGAAAAACGCTTCGCAGCCTGTTCATGAGCATAAATCGATAGAAAAAAAAAATCAATGCATGTTATTATAAACTAAATACACCATTGCTTATGTTAAAGGTCAAGCCTAAAACACTTGTACAACACAAATGTTAATCATAATGCTGCAGCTTCTTCACTTTTGCATATCACTGATAAATCGTCTCAGACAGCAGAAAAGCATGCGTAAAACTTTTAATAAAGAACACATAATTACCAAAGGATACTGTACATAGGAAGTTCAATATAAGGAAACAGTTTTAAGGCAATTTGGAGGCATGACTAATCAAAAGTTACATTTTCATTTTTAAAGGACCATACCAGCCATTTTGCATGTTTGAGCCTAATATATTCAGTTTTCATACATGTTNTTTTTAAAGGACCATACCAGCCATTTTGCATGTTTGAGCCTAATATATTCAGTTTTCATACATGTTAAGCTATGACAATCATTTACCACAAACCTCAGGCTGCAAGCCAATAGGCAAAATAGTATTCCAGGACTCTGTAATAAAAATCAGTTATTATCACTTATTATTATTATTCATTGTCTCAATATAATCATCTAACATGGTACTTTTTATACTGACAAATTCTCAGAGATTTTGGGTCATACAGTAACTCTCATCTAAATGAATGAAAAGAAGTTAAAGTTTACCAATGAAAGGATTTAATCATACTAAATAACAGGATTTTATTATAGTTTCTCCAAAATGCATAATATACTCAATAAGAGTAATATAATGTAATAATATAATATAATATAAGAGTAATATAATGTAATAATATAATATAATATAAGAGTAATATAATGATAATAGAAATTCTGCGTGATTTTACCTCGTCGATTGCAGACTCCTCGATTAGTCTGGGGGCGTCGGCGGACAGCAGGCCGTGTGTGGCCATGAGGCAGATCTTATAGGCGCCCCTTTCCTTCAGGAGTTCTGCTGCAGCAACAAAGTCCCCCACGTCATCTATGATGTCATCCTGAACAAAACGATCGCATGGATTAGAGCTAGAAGCTGGGTTAAATAAAGGGGAAATAAAACTTGGAAACAGGGATTTGTCCTCCCTGAACGTTGATTCCTGTATAAAGATAGCCTGTAAACTAAATCTCTGTCATTCTTCTGTTTTGGTTGATTTTTTTTTTTTTGTCAGCATCTCATGATGTAAATGATATCAGCCATTTTTGCCAATCTTATTATGTTAAGAGTTATTTTTAATAAATTAATTTAATTTTTTGTTACTTTTTGTCTTCCATTTTATTGAGTTGTACGTGCAATATGGGTGAACTTTTTATAAAATAAACACGTTTTGGACTTTGTCCCTTAATTCTACTTTCTGCTATTTTAAAAGCCTCAGCATGCTTCATCCAACCTGGCTTGTCCGACCTGGTCGAAGACTTTATCAGGACTTTATTTACACCGTTTTACAACGTCGACTCTGAAAGATCGGGAAGGAGTGATCTGTGTGTGCATGTGTGTCGCTGTAATTTCAACACGATTAATCACATAATAACATATCTTGTATTTTTGTCATCCATACTGGATCATAAAAGATGACAGAAATGGGAATAACGGGTCACAGTTTCACTTCCAATTCTCTCTGCAAAGCATGGACACAGTGGAAGAAAGAAAAAGAAATTAAAACTCTTCCCACTTTCACATCTCACCACACCAGTTGCTGCGTGAAACAGGCGACTAAATTTACACATTTTGTGAGACACGGACCCCCACCCCTCCCCAAATATGATTAGTTTAAAGTGAGTTTCCACCACCTTCAAACTCTCTGAACCTTCAAACTCTCTCAGGCTTTTCAGAGGAAGCACACTGCAGCTTTAAGACCCTCTGACTAGACTTCTCCACACTTCAGCACCGACACTAAAACCTAAAAAACTAAAAAACTAAAACCTTGGAAGCAATTGCCAATATATGCCCCCCACCCCACAATCAATTTACATGAATGATTTCAGGATGTGAAAAATCTCAGCCACATGACACAAGCCTCATTAATCAAAGCCATCGCTCACACTGTGTTTAACAGTATTTTATTTGCTGTTTGGAGTCCTACCATTCACTATGAAGAAAGAATTCCTGAATTATTTTAAGTTCAAGTAAATCATGAAAGCTCAAGGTCTTACAACAATGATGGCGATTCTGCCTCCTACGTCTCCGACAACAGTGATTGGTGGTTTCTCCTTCGCCATCATCACTGGAAGACAAAGATAAAGGAAGCATTACGTCACACACAGGAAGTCATGTCGATCAGCAGAAAGCTCAATTTAAAATGTGAGATCTGATAAGAAGGAGTTGGGTTAAAATCTGCAAACTTCATGCAAGACAGCTTTACTTCAACAACGTCCAGCTACCACAGCTGCAGCCTTTAAAACAATGACGAAGATATCGTCCCAGTGGATAAAGTTAATCGCAGAATCCAATCCAGATGCTGCTTGTTGCTGCTTTAGGTTTCGCGGTAGATGGAGAGTTGAGTGTAGAGCTGACCCAAAACCACCAAGCCTGGGTCAATCACTATTTGTAATCTAATCAATCACTATCTGTAATAACTATAATAAAATTACAGTATTTGAACGGTAATGCCTGCCAACAATAACGTCAATTAATAATGCCTGAATCTGACATCTTCTCATTCCAAACATAGGAACCCGAAGGACTTCAAATAATAATTGACCCAGGTTTACAACCCACCACATCTGTACCACAGCTCCCCCCCCCCCTCACACTGAAGGCTCAACCATGCCAACAAACGTCTTCCAAACAAGCCGGGTTCAGAGATCAGTTCCCCCAATCCATCACAGACCGTCCACAAGGCCATTTAGAATTCCTGTGAGGAGTTCTGGAGTGGCGATAGAAGGAAGCTGGGAAACTGGAAACAGATTTCACTGAGGTTTTGTTTGTCAGACAGTCGAGTCGTTTCTGAGCCCATAAACTCATCACGCAGTAGGATGCATGTGGAAAATACAAACATAACACAACAATGTTGAGCAAATGTACAAATGCTGCTTTTTGATGAAATTATGATGTCGTTCAATTTAAGCAAATAGTGAACAAAAATAGTGCCAAGTTGCAAAAATTTTTTTAAACCTCAATCTATTGAAATGATTCCAGGTTTAGAAAGAGACGGCCGAATGTAATGAAACTGTACTTCTCTATGCAAACGTATTTATGCTGCGTTCACAGACCTCGGAACTCAGATTTTTCTGACTTCTTACTTGGAAAAATGCGTTGGAACAGCACTTGAAGTCGGAGCTCCGGCTGGGAAACTCAGACCGAAATGATCTACGAATTACCGAGTATGACGTCACTCAACATGGCGGCGCTGTGGAAGCGAGCTTTGTGAATAGAAATGATCAACTAAAAGGCAAATGAAGTATTTTTTCTTGCGGGAAATTGAAAAAAAAATGGTCAGAATATATCACCATGGTAACTATCTATTTTGTATAATAACTGTTTGCCATTGATACGTAAGTGTAAATAATTTCATAATATTACTTCTCTGCACAAAGTTTAATACCCACTGTGATTAATATCATTGTAAAACAACACAACCAAACAGTCCTGTAGTCTAACTTTACTTTAGTTAGCATTTATTACTAAGTTTAATTAATTTTACAGTATTTATTGGTGTTCAGCTGCTTTTTTGATTACATTTGGCTGGAACAGTTTGAGGTTGGAAGTTGGAGCTTCCAACTGGGAAAAATTTGATTTCCGAGGTCTGTGAACGCAGCATTTGCCTTTTGTTTCCCTCCAAAATTTAACATTCAACAGTCTGAACACTAAATAAGCTTCAAGCTTAATGAGACACTTCAAATAACTCAATTCACAATTTCCCCATCCTGTAATATTTCAAGAGTTATTTCACAAAATCATTTCCACTCCAAGTATTTGAGACTGAGGGCTTCCAGCAATGATCATGGACACACAGGGAAAACTATTTTTATCACATGATCTAAATGTGCCCCAAGGCTGAGTAATATCTGAACGCTGCAGCAGTCTGCTCTAGAAACAATCTTTGCTTTTTATGTTGACCAAAAAGCTAGCACGAACATACACAGACACACATACACACACAGTAAGTCAACAGACTGCTGTGTCCACATTCTTCTATGTAGGATGGACAAAACTAGGACACATGTTCCAAAGAATTCATTCCCAAACCATTCCAGTCTCTTTGCAAACCTAAAGTAACCTGTTTCACCAAGACAAAAACTCACACCACTTTTGTGCCGATTGTGTTGATCTGTTCCTGAAAGGACCATACCAGTGATTTTGCATGTTTGAACCCAATAAATACTAACCTGTATAAATTTGCAAAAAAAAAATTGTAATTCACCGTTCCAGTAGTATACTTTGGGAAATGATTTTCAGTAGCGTCATGTATATCAAAAAACTGAATATATTAGGCTCAAACACACAAAATGTCTGGTATGGTCCTTTAAATTTGCTGATCAGAAAACCTGTATGTAAAATACATGAGGCAAATGAACAGATCCTGGAGGTGAACTCGAGATTGTCTCCTAGTTTGCTTGCTAATTTTTGTCTCAAAGAAATCATCATTATGGCTGTTTGGAATATCATCCGACCTTTGGAAATGCTGCGATCATTTAGAGGAACATTCTAATGGTCAAGGAATGCTGCTGCTGATTTTGGAGTGTAACAGACTATAACAAGCTGCAACAAATTACATCTTCACAGCTTTTTAACGTGCAAAATTAAAATGCACAATTGTTAATTGTCAGATTAATAATTCCAATCGTGTTGTCATGATTTATATTTCCGGTGTGTCCATCTGTAAAGTGAAGTGGAAGCCCTCAGTAACTCATTCTGTTATTCCATGCAGGGAGGCATAAGCAGTCAGTGAGAAGCAGAAATGTGTCGTTATTCTCATACTTGGGAGCTCAATCCCAGGGAATGGGAAATAATGTTTGGTGCCTGTGTTTGCAAAAGAAAGGATGGTACAGAAATATTAATACAGTTACACAACAAACACAAGAGACAAACGTTTCACATACAAAGTCAGAGAACACAGTGACGTTAAAAACAAACTTTTCTGGAGAGGCTCTAAATCCCAGAGCTGCTGTGTGACATAAATGCCTTTCATGCCATGAATTGACTTTTCATGTAATCAATGCATGTGTAGAAGGCATAGAAAGACGGCTGGGACGAGCGTGATTCACTTCCTGCTGGAGAGAGGAAAAGGAGGCTGACATACAAACAAACTGGTTAAATTCGGCTCAGAGGAGAGCAGACGGGAGGAGAGAATGAAAGTAAGTCTGGCTGATGAGAAAAAGAGGCGATGGCAGTCGCTGCTTGCAGTATTTCACAGCTGGCTACAACAATGCGGGCTGGGGTTAAGGGATGGGTTGAGCTGACCTGAATGCTGAGAAACGTGTGTGTGTGTGTGTGTGTGTGATGCTGCAGGGTCTGTGTGGCTGAACTGATCATGACATGCTGGAAAAGACAAGCTGTGAGCAGTAATAAGTGCTACTAATGGTTCTAAAAGGGGAAAAGTCAGGATCTTACCATCAGTGACATACAGAGCTAAATGTGTGTGTGTTTTAGCGTAAATGTGTGTGAAACAATGAAACACAAAACCAATCCAAATGGTAATGGCGCTCTTATCAGGAGAATCCTACTGACAAGCACGTGGTTGCAATCGATGTATTGATTGAGTAACTTTAGCTTGTACGAATGAAAAGTCAGCAACTCTGGCCAAATGTGCAGATATGTAATGTACAGATTAGAAACAAATTACATGTGTTAAAAATCACTTCACTTTAGCCGCAGAAAACCTCACTCAGGAAGTTTACATGCACGTATACTCCGAGCGGTGGTCTCTACTGTGATTTATGGAAATAATGCGAGTAAGACATGTACACTGACAAATTAATAGATTATGCCAATTTTAAGCTAATTAAGGTATACACGATGTTTAAAAAAATCCATTTATGGTCTTAATTAGAGTATAACAGAAGCTTTAACATGCGTGTAAACACACTGGACCAGCGGTGAAGTGAAGTGAGTTTAGCAGCAGCAGCTAACCTCTGCTTTTCACACTGCGATGATGCGGCTGCAGTCACGTTGATGTAGAAAGACTTTGCAGCTTCTGCAGCACAAATTTATAAAAGTCTCAGCTTTGCACATATGCACAGTACATATGCATGCATAGTCGTTACTTGCTGGTCACTGACGGTGGGTTCAGGAAAAGAAACTTGTGGAAGTGTTTCCAGCTCCTGCACGGTGATGTTTATCAGAGGAATTAAACAGACGGCTGACAGTTTCCACCGGCTGGCTATGGTACGCAGCCAGGCCGTCCTGTACGGAGCCATGATCGTATATTTCCGCCGTGGCCTCACAGCAGAGGATACCTGCTGCAATACAGCCGCCGAGGGAGAAAGACTAAAACTTAACATCTCCATCCTCAGCCAAGCAGGTGACATCACAGTTTAACAAACGTGTTGCTGCTGTTTTGCATCAGACTCAAACCTTCCACCTGTGATTAAGACGTGCAAGGAAAGCAGCGCCTTTACTAAACCATTCGTATGATTTAAGAATGACTTGAGTTATGGTTTGGAAACACACATGAGATGCTTACAGCACGGGTAAGAAAATCAGACCTGTTTAAAGGCCACAAAGGCTGGATTTACACTTCCAGTCTTGATGCCCGATTCTGCTTTTCTGCCTATATCCGATTTTTTGTTCAGCGTATTTACATTTTCTTTTTTAAGCGTTTCATATCTGATACCTGTATTTACACACTTTTACCTGTAGCAGCAGGATGCACGTTTCTGAGACGGATAAACAAAACACTTCAGTGGATGAGAGAACTGTCTAAAGTTATAATCAAAATATAAATATCATCAAAATACAATCAGTGGGTTAAAACTTTAACATGCAGAGAGAAACATCTGATATGTTGTGTGAGCATTTATCTCTCCTATCAGACACGTAGTTTCATCAGGCCATCACGGAGGAGAAGTGGGTGGAGTTTTGCTGTAATGGCAACTGTCACACTAACACGTCTATTTGACATTTAACACACATCAGTGTGTCTGATATATGTAGCATGTCCTCCATTTCTGTTTACAGAGCGATCATCATATTGATCGCTTACATCATCAATATGCAGACATGATAGAACATGACGTCGGAGTCGGAATGGGAAGGAAATTCCGATCTGTGTATTTAGACAGCAGTCACAT
>VXCM01002833.1:58292-83519 GCA_014773175.1 Lucifuga dentata | reverse complement strand
TGGCTTGTGCCCCCTTGAGGCTGCATTTGCCCCCTTGAGGCTGCATTGCCCCCTTGAGGCTGCATTCATCGGAATATAGAGTATCATGGGAAATTATTAATTGCACTAATCATATTCTAGCCACTGATTTATTATTACAAGTCAGTTTTTCCCCGTTTTTGTTCTCCTCAAACAATGGTACAAAGCACAATGTTGACGTGCGAGTGTGGATACATTGCTCTTAAGTGGGTGGGAAGTGGAAGTGGGAAAGACAACAGAGTGAAGGATTCCTCCCTGACCCATCAAACAGTGCAGGTCAGCGCTCGCAGCTGTTTATTGATGTGAGATTACTGGCGGGGAAACTGGAGCTCATTTTTCCTGGACATAATTTGGAAGCATCACGAACATCCCATATGGAAGCAGTATGCGTTAACAGAAACAAATGCAGGCTTTGTCTTCATTCTGCAGTATCCATATAATTTTGTCCAGATGTACACAAGCGGTTTTCATTTTTGTCCCTGAATTAAATATCAGTACAGCACACCCCAGCCTAGAATCTTGGGAACATGCATCTCTATCAGCTGCCATTTCGCTGTTGACTGACAGTTTTCACATTACTTTTGGAAAACCGAATACGCTTTCTTCCGCTGAATGTTGTGCCGTGCTGTTGAAGTCTCTGTTGGTGTTTTCACAGGATCAGATAGATAATCTTCCCGCCTCAGTTCATAATCCTGAGGGTAAATCAGTCAAAGTCGTATCGTTTCATGTTTTCATAAATGTGGTGTGATGGAGGAGGAATACATTTGCACCCTAGGCATGAGTCTATATATTTATCTATAATTTTCCTCAAATGTTTTCTGTTAACGTGTGCTACCCACATCTTGATTCGCTAGGATTGAAACAACTTGAAGTGGTTTTCTCCAGAAAAACAGAAATGACAGTGACAGATTGAAAATAATTCAAGTCTAAAACAACCACTTTTTTACTATTCTAACTTTCAAATCCTTCAGAAACAGTGCTAGCAAATTATTAAGGAACATTACCAGAGACGATAAAGAGCTTTCACCCCCTCAGGACAGTAATTTTCACAATTGGTTTTGTGCAGCAAATGAAATTTAATTTATATTGAAGCTAATATGATTATCTTACTAACAGTCAATTGTGTATAAATTAAGATATTGCTATTTAGCAAATGTTTCAAGAGGCTTTAGGCCCTCATCTGACTGAAATTTATTAGACTTTTTGAAGTCTGAGTTTTGCAGAACCTTCCAACAAATCCTATTAAGCACAATAATAGATTATGGCCTCTGGATATAAGCAATAATGCACAACAAGGTGTTCTGATATATGAACATTAACAGAAGCAAAAATGATGAATGATCTTTCATCTCCCAAATGTTTTATTTTGTATATCAGGAGTGTATTATGGCTCTTATACTTTTGCTACTCAAGAGAAAATCCAAATTGTCATCGTTTTTATGTCTGTAGTTCATTCCTTCAGTCAATACATACTGTATATCTGCACCATATATTCTGAATATTTGTGTCTCTGATTAATGCAATAATGCGAATAAGACGTATACATGGATGGAATTAATACATCTGGAGGATAATAGGAAAGAAATGCATGCGGAGGTAGCTTACTCTGATTATATCGCTCTGATTATAACTGCTTCCTGGTGGTGCATTCAAGTGCTGTAGTGAAGAACTGACAACAGGAAGCATTTTCTGATTACTCTGTGCATTTTCTTGTGCTTAAATGGCAAAATTACATAACTTTGAAAAAAAAAACCTGAATACACGCAATGTTCATGATGATGGATTACCTATCCCAAGAACATTTCAAGTATCAGCAAGTTGATTAGCCTAGCAGAGTAAACTGAAACCAGTGGCGGTCTGGAAGGTAGGGAAAAACATTTTTAATTCATCGTTCCAGTAGTATGCTTTGGGAAATGATTGNGTCTGGAAGGTAGGGAAAAACATTTTTAATTCATCGTTCCAGTAGTATGCTTTGGGAAATGATTGTCGGTAACATTATGTTTATGAAAATTGGATATATTAGGCTCAAACATTCAAAATGGTCCTTTAATTGTGAAGCTGTGTAGTTTACCTTTTTTTTTTTTTTTTTTTTTTTTTTTTNTTTTTTTTTTTTTTTTTTTAGGAATTACCCCGCATAAGACTCTTTCAGATCTGGTCCCTAATCAAACATGTCTTGATGAGCATCAGGTTGAGCACATCGTAAACCAAAGTCAGACATACTTCATGTATAAAGAACAAACACTAAAATATCAAGCACCAATAACAAGGAAGTCTACTGCCTCAGTTATTGCAGCGTTTGTATGAGAATGTTTTCCTCACCTGTCAAAATGACCTTCACCAATTCACTTAAACTCCACAGGTTCTCTTCTGGAGACTGAATAAAGTATATTAAAATAAGATCAATATTCCAGTAAGCGGCCTGGGTTTACTGAGGTCGCTCGCTTTGCCCTCAGAGGCCCTCTGGCCTCGATTGGCCTGTTCGCTGTTATTTTTGCCATGCTAGGTGACGGCGGTTCAGATTTGCGATGCTGCTGATTAAGTCGGGTAAAACTGCAGGTCAGGACTCTCCTCTGCTGCAGCCACCAGTGGACAGAGGTCCAATTTCATGCTGGGGAAAATTAAATCTGTGGAGCAGAACGGCTCCCAACCTCACCGAGACGAGATGAGACGGAGGAGAGACTCCAAACTCCAATAAAAGAGAGTTCTGCTGCGCTCCACAAAGCCCCATTTAATTACATCTGAGTGTGATATACAGTAGCTACAAAAGAGCCGTTCATGTGTACCAGCAGTTCATTATTCAGAATTAACAGCACATTTATGAGAATTCCATACACCACCGATCAGTTTTAGAGTCTCTTTTAGGTTTAGTGCTTAAAGTGTACTTTTGTTTTGCTTCAGCTGATAACAAGCTTTGGTTTTTTCACCAATTCCACGCCACCAATTCAAACCTGCGACAGTTCGGTCATGGGGTTTCGGACCTGCATCCTTGTTGAGGCAGAGGAAAGCTTTTCTCATTCGCAGCTGTTCTGGGAATCAAACTAATAACTACAGTGTGTCTCCCGGCTCCCACCTCCTTTTTATTTACTACAACAATTTTTCCTTCCTTGTGAAGGCAGTTTTACAAGTAGCGGCAAAGCACTATTTCATTTTTAATGGTTACCTTTGGGGTCAGGATTGAGCAGTCTTCATATAATCATTGGTGGGTGTGTTTGTATTGCTTATAGATTTTTTTTTTTTTTTTTTNTTTCCTGCTCGTGCTGGGAGAGCGAGCCGGTCGCACGAGGAGCTCGCTGAGATCATCTCCTTCTGTATGCTGCATCTACTTAATGCGTCTTTGAGAACTATTGATCAGAGACAGAACTCAGTGGTTGCATCATGAAATCAGTGTTTCTTCTGAACTGTACAAATGAGACACTGAGACAGTTTAAGAAAAACTAATAAAACACGAAGCCCGTTAAAGAGTCACTCTGAATGTAGATGGAATGTGTTAGTTTTTTTTTTTTACTGTGGTTTTTCACTTTCAAGAGAGTTTAAGTTTGGCTGAAAACTCCACACCAATTCCAGCTGATTGTGTTTGCACAAGCAAAGTGTTTTTCTTTTTTTTTTTTTTTTTTTTTGCAACTAAGCTACTATAGTTGATTTGATAGAAACTTATTTATCACAATACACCACTGCTGGGAAATAGTCAGCAATCTTATGTGACGGGTTCATATTTTCAGTTTATATCCGAGGATTTACCCCAGTTTATTTTCATTTCATTGCATTAAGACTTTAATTGATCAAAAATATCTTATTTCAACAATGTAGAAAAAAGATTTCCACATTTTTAGCAGGGCACATTCTAATTCTTGTCATTAAGGCGAGATGCCATAGAGCAGTGGTTCTCAAATTATGGTATGCATAACCTTGGTGGGACTTGAATCGCTCCTTGGTGGCAGCCAGGTGACTGAAGTTTCTACAGAGAAAGAAAACAACTGAAATCTGTGGCAATTCTGTTTGTCATTCTACATAAGAATTTGTCTGGTGAAAATAGTGCATCTTGTCCTGTGTGCTCACTGTTCTTTTGTTTTTTTTTTTGTTTTTTTTTTCCTTTTCCCACCTCACTGTTCTTTTGTAAACTTCTCAGTCTGGTGCTTCTCAAAGTTTTGAGAACAAAGAGGAAGAAGCTCAAAATGCAGAATGAAGCCTGTAAAAACAGTTTAAGATTTCATGAGCTTGTATTTCTTATGTTGTATGCATGAGAATTGTGTTAGATAGATGATGAATGATTGAATCTGTGCCACTACTCAGTGTAAGCTGTGATTACTGATTATTGATACAGCTTCAATCCATTGACTGGCTGCTGTCATAGTCGTCAGCATTTAGATAATGTTTCATTTGCCCTATTTTGATTGTGTAAAAAATTAAGAAGAAACCTACTTTTTGTGTTTTTTAAGCATAATTACTAATTGATTATTGATGGTTGAAGTTGTCTGACAGTCGATTGAGAAAATTGCTTAAAATTTTCATTGCTGTTTCTTGCCAGTCAGCTCTGCCGCCCCCATCAGGCCAAGTTCTTTCGTGATATCGAATCAGCAGAAGCTGTATTTTCAGGTTGTTTGATGTTGACATAACTGCTGTGTTATGACCTCCTGAGAGCCTTTAAATAGGATGATTATTTAAATATGTTACAGCATGAATGCATCTTTCATCAATTCATGTAAGGAGAAATACTGAGAAATTAATTTTCAAACAAAGTTTTCCACAAGCTAAAGAAAGAAGTGGTCAGAAGTTTATTTGTATGCAGCAAAACAGTTATCTTGCCCGTGTGTTTGCATCTCTCTCTCTCTGTGTTTGAAGTGGCTAATGTGCTTTTGGTTGAGGCCCAAAGTCTTGACGGTAATTACCTTGCTCTCTCTGACTCTCATAACTTCATGCCTCCAGGGGGCTATTACAGAAGCCTCTACATCTAATTCTGCTGAATTAAAGAAAGAAAAAAGAGAAATGTGCTGAAAGCACTGCAGCTCACACTTAATGTCGAGAGATGAAAGAATGCTTACTTTTGATTGCCCCAGAGGAAGAAAAATTATGTGTGCATTTAAATCTCATTTGCTAATTTGTTTGTTTTTACTTTTTTCCTTAAATTAGAAATGTATCTTTGAATTAGATAAACAAAATGATTAAAATGATATATAATACTGCAGAATGTTATGAAATGCATACTGATCATAGGTTTCTTAAAAACTGAATCCAGACCTATTAGCACTTTCAGTAATCCAATCACAGATCATAATCATCTTTATCATCATCGTTTCAATGTATTAGTTGCACTGCTCAGGATTCTCTTGCCACTAAGTAATTACTAATGATTAAAAACCATTAATAATAACACCATTTGTGTTGGCATACTGCAGGAAATTGATTTTTAAATGGTTGTTAGATTTTTGTACATTATAATAAGTTGCAAGGTCTGCAGTTATACGTAAATGCTAAAAGTTAATGATTTAGAAAGTATTAATAAATGATTTGGTTATCATCAATGAAGTCAGTTACAACAGCCATTAGTTCCAGTACAACATCATGTAATTAATTCATCATTACTTTGCATTAAAATTATGTAATTATGGCGTATCCATCCTGAATCCTCTTTGGTCTTTTAACCTTAGGATGACGGTTACCTTACCTGCAGGCTAAATGCTGTTCATCAAGATGAGTGACAAGAGTTCAGACAGGAAGTTGATGAATGAAGGATGATAAGGGCGGGAGCAGCACTTCAGTCACTCAAAGCCAATCAGAGCTTGGGGTTGATTGTGAAGTCGCCACGCCGGACCACAAGCTGGGGTCACATATGGCAGAAACGCAAATTGTAAAGATATGAAGACTAACATGGCTAACGAGGTTTTAGAACACGCAGGTGCCAAAATCAAAGAAAGTGGAGATGATATTTACTCCTGACATCTGCTTCAACATGGAATTCATGAGAGCGTTTGAGTGTTATCACTGTGTTATTTCAAAGTATTAGTGTATGACAGTTTAATCTGCGGCAGATGGGAGAAAGGATGAAATGGATGAGGAAACTCTCTCTCTCTCCATTACAGCAGCACAGAGTCAGCAGAAACGTTTGCTTTCTAAATATTCAGCCATTTGATCCATCTGCATAGAGCATTCATCACTCTGGACAAGACTCATTATAATCCACAGAGTAACAGTATAAAGGCTCTGCAGACGCCCAATGCAAAGATATTAATTATTTTACCACGGGGTTTTTTTTTTTTATCTCCAGTTTGAGCACTCGGACTTCTCAAAGCTCACCTCTGACCAGATGCCTCCGCATCAGCATGAGTCAGCATGAATCAGAATGAGTCATTCGCACATTAGCTCACCGTTTGCTTTATTTTATGAATTCTCCATGGACTATTCATAAGCTAGCCTCAAATCATTGGCCTTAGGTAAGATTCTTCTTCAGAGACCCCTCCTCCACATCCGAACCCATGACATTAGCTCAGAGTTGAGGGTTTTAAATCATTTTTGGAAGTGTATGAGAAAGGAACTGTAAAATGATAAAGTGAAAAATCAACAATGATGTTTTAAATTGGGATGGATGGATGGATGGATGGATGGATGGATGGATGGATGGATGGACAATTCCAAAAACTGGGAAAATATGGCCTAGTCTGAAAATATCTTGAATTGTCCACAAACAGAATTTACCAGCGGAGAAACAAACACTGAGCTATTTCTTCCTATGATCTCTATTTGTGATCAAACTAAACTTAATATGAATAAAATATTACACATTTATTATCTACTGATTCAGATATGCTTCAAACTTTCAAATGCTTTGGATTGGGTTTTAACTTGACAAAAGTCATTTTTGTTATTTCCATACTTCCATACTGGAATGACAGAAATTATCCTAAGCACTAGTAAAAATCTATCTACATGTTTATTGTAGCTGTTGGCACCAAAATATTGATAAAAACATAGAAAAAAGACACATAAGATCCTTCATGTGTGGTGGCCCTTAAGAAAGTGGCCAGCTCTTGTGATAACCCTGACTGTGTGTGTGTGTTTGTGTGGGTGGGTGTGCATGTGTGTCCTACTTTAATAAGGGAGATTCCACAGTTGGAAGCGCTCATGTTGAGACTTGGCTTTGCAGTAATCGCACTGTGAAATTCTTGCCGTGTGACATCAGCGTACGAGGGGAAATTTTCATCAGTCATCATATAAAAACTTTATAAGATTAAATGTGAGGAAAAGTATGTGTGCTAATAGCCTCTATCCTCTGTCAGACTATTACTAGCAATTACTTTGCGGTGAAGTGTGTGTGTTTACATTGAAATATATTTGATATCTTTCAAGGAGTTTTGTAAATCATGTCTGTTTTAGCTGAACATGAGCTTGAACAGGCAGATAATCTGTGACGTTATGCTTTAGATTTTGGCTATAATGCCTTCGTTGAGATTATCAATCAAGAGTATGTGTGATTAGCAAACTTTTTTTTTTTTTTTTAACAGATTTTACCTGCTTGTGTGTTTGTGTTATAGCAAATATTGCAAGTATTAGTATTTTTGCTGAAATATCTGGAATTTCAAAGTAAAACCCAGTGGGGTCCAAAAGTCTGAGACCATGTGGAAAATCTGTGAAGTTTTCCATGTTAATGTGGAAATAATCAGAAAGTCTGACATCATAGAAGCTCTTTGGAACATCATCACATCATGCTGGGAAACTTGGCTCATCAGGTTTTGCACAAACTTGTGGAGTCCATGCAGCTAGGTGATGCTGTCATTAAAGTAAAAGGGCAGCGTACCAAATACTTGTGCTGCGTTCGACAGACCTCGGAAGTTGGACTTTTCTGACTTCCTACTTGGAAAAATGTGTTGGAACGGCACTTAAAGTTGGAGCTCTGACTGGGAAACTTGGACCAAAATTATCTAACCTGACTTACCAAGCATGACGTCACTCAACATGGCAGCGCCCATGAAACTGAGCTTTGTGAATGGAAATGATCAGCTAACAGGCAAATAAAGTAATGTTTTGTTTTTTTTTGCATGACATTGAAATAAAAAGGTCAAAATATATCGCCAAGTTAACTATAGTGTATAATAACTGTTTGGCATTGATACGTAAGTAAGTAAATAATTTTATAATGTTACTTCTCTGCACAAATGTTTAATACTGTGATTAATATCATTGTAAAACAACACAACCAAACAGTNTTCTCTGCACAAATGTTTAATACTGTGATTAATATCATTGTAAAACAACACAACCAAACAGTCCTGTCATCTAACTTTACTTTAGTTAGCATTTATTACTATGTTTATTTAACCTTACAGTACTTATTGGCGTTCACCATGCTTTTTGCTTTACACTTAGCTGGAACGGTTTGAGGTCAGAAGTCGGAACTTTGACTGGAAAAATCCAATTTCCAAGGTAACTCGAACGCAGCATAAGATATTCTGACATTCATGTACATTTTTCAAATATTCAACTTTCCACTCAATTTGTTAAGATGATATCATTTGTAATGAAAACTCTTGTATTAAATTCAAAAAAGAATGCAAAAAAAGAAGCATTTTCACAGCGGTCTCAGACTTGTGGACCCTGCTGTACATGTAAAAGAGTAAATGTTGACCCTCCAGCAGTATTTCTACATTATCTGCTGACCAAAGCTTTGACAACGCCTCGATCTCAACATGCAATCACTCAGCCATAAAAGAACCTTCAGACCACTAATAAATATGAGATGAACCTGCAGCGATCAGGTCTCTCTGTCCATATACTTGGGAATTGCTGCAGGGGCTCATTTAGTCTGAAATGAACAACCCTTGTAGTGATTGTCTAGTGGGCATCAGTCAAGGCTCTAATGGTCTCTGGGTTCCTCTCCAGTGACACTCTGACTGCTCTGACAACAGTATTCTCTGAAGGCCTAATTAGCCTGACCATTAAGCCTGCAAGATGATTGAGGAGTCCAAGAGTACAGCAAATATTAGGAGTTTTGGGTACATGTGTGATGCCTGATGCAGATTTGCTATTCTAGTCTTTCTCCCACAATAAAGAAATGTGGTCGTGTTTTCTGCTTCATCTTCACATTTGTGCGTTATTGTATTTTAGTAAACTATCTCCTCTGTGTTTTATCATATCACCTGCAGGTCTTTGAGATGTTACTGCCAAGCCACATCTATTGTTCTCCGTGAAATTTCCTTAATAAGCTTTCATAATCCTCACTATAAGGCAGAAATATACATTCTGACAAGCAAATATCTGGGAGGGGGTATCTTTTGAATTCTTGCGAGGAGGGGGAAATCAGGGAGGGGAAAGAAAAGATGTAATCCCTGAAACATGCGAGTGCTTGACATAAACAAACACGCCGGGAGGATTTCAAAGGGGCGGCTGCACTCCGGGAATCCTCTCATGTGCCGATGGGAGATAAGGAGGCAAATGTGGTGGGGAGAGGTATGAACACACACCGTCTGCCCACACACACACTGCCTTTCTCTTTCATGTGCTATCAGTCAAAGATTCGGTGGTTTGTTTACTGGCAATTTCCCCTGTCACCAAAATACAGAATACTGGGTGTCCATGTCGGTGCCAAGCCAGGAATTTAACGGTGAACGGGGGAATTTCCCTGAGCTTTACCGATAAGCTCATTGTAGCCTGCCTTGTCTTGCATTCGGAAAACATCTGTTGAATTCTTAGGCCGTAACGCAAACTGTATATGCTTCAGTCAGTGTGAAATAACAGGCATACTGCAAATACCTGTGCACATGTTTGAACAAACACGCACCCCACCTGTATATTGAAAATACAATATGCAATTCAAAACAACCTTGTCAATAAATAATAACTTCTTGTCTTTACAGGTTCGTTCACATTCATTCTGTCCATGCAGGGGAACATTACGTTAGGAAGACATAATATAATAAAATCCAGTCCAAAAAACCACAAATTACAGCCTCAAATGGTTGATGAACACTTTGTGGCGAGCATCAATGAATACAGCTTCACACAGGTAGCATTTACTGCAGGATTGTTGAATTGGCTGAAATTATACAGTACATAACATGTCTTTATGCTATTGTGTCCACTATATTTTTGAACATGACACATACAGAATGCATGCAATAGGTCAAATTCAGCCATAATTACATGTTACAGACTTCACTTTTCTTATGGAGTAAACATATATTGAAAAATATATTGAAATTTCAAGATAGTGAAATAAAATTGATTTGAATGATTTAAAATATAATTATTTTTTAATAAAAGAGTGAAAGTGTATTTTACAATGCATGCAAATATGTAACAATTTTTCTTCAAGAATATGTTGCAATATATAGATACATGCTGTAGCATATTGGTCAATAAATAGAAAATATGCAACTTTACTTTTTACAATACATGAGCAGTAAAATTTCATACATTAGAAATATATTGACAACATGTTAAATATATGACAACATGTTAGCTTTCTATTTGGAAAATGTATTTTCATAAGATTGTCTGGTCTTGGCCATATTAACTACACAACAGTCTAAAGTAGTTAAAACTCTTTACATACAATGAAGACATTTTAAAACCATTGACATTCCACTTAAATATAGCAATATATAACAATTTTTCTTCAAGAATATATTGCAATATATACTGTATATTGATATATACTGTAGCATATTGGTCAATAAATAGAATATATGCCACCTCTACTTTTTATAATATGTGTGCAGTAAAATTTCATGCATTAAAAATATATTGACAACATGTTAAATATATGACAACGTGTTAGCTTTCTATTTGGAAAATATATTTTCATTTCATAAGATTATCTGATCTTGGCCATATTAACTTAACAACCGTCTAAAGTAGTTAAAACACCTGATATTTTAAAACCATTGACATTCCACATAAATATAGCTCCTGTATAGCTCCTATATTTCATGTCCCCATAAACCCGTGGATATTCAGACTTCTGCCACATTAATTTTGTTATAGATACATGTTGATGTTAGGAAAAAAAAGATTCCTGCTTGATGAAGTTCTTTTTCTGGTGATGTTACAGTTGCCTGAGAGGATGATTTTATCATTTCATACAGCATAATAGTTCAGTGTGTGGGCAAGTCATGGTTGATAAAATGGAGTTTGTGGACAGTTTATGTGTGGAAAACTTTTGACTGTTGTGGTCAGTTCTGCAGTGTTCAGTCTGACTGGCTTAAAGCATTTTATCAGCAGCACAAAGTAGAATGACTAATATGCTGGAGTTACGGGGTAAACACACTGACTGGGTCCTGCAAGCCTGAAACCTCCTGATATTTCAGCTCAACCTCAAGCCTTCAGTCTCAGTGTTGTGTATTATTTAGCACATCAGTGTGTGCTGAGAGGAGGATGTGGAGAGGAGTGCTCACTTACGCCAAAGGCCTCAGAAAGCAAACTAACAACAACAGTTTGGTTAACTTGTATTCCCTAAAAGCCTGGCAGAGTGGGCTGTGAAATGTTTGGATGCAAGAAGTTCAGGCTGCGCACAAATAAAAGATGAGAAAACATCCACAAAGCACAGCAACCTATGCTGTGTCTTGGAGCTGGGGGCGGGGTTGCACATGGGGGTGGACTAACACGTGGAACCAGGGTTGGATTGGGATCCTTACTTTTACAGGGAATTTAAGGTGTCTAGTTGGGGAGGGATGGCCAAAGAAAATGCCAACGATACTGGGGGTGAATAAATCCATAATTGTCTGCTGTTTCTCTGTGCCATCTTTTCTCTTCATCTGAGCACTAAGAACATTATTAAAGAAAAAATTATGTTTGTTTAGTTAAGTTAATTTTAATTAATATTATATTGTGGCAGTGCAAAGGCTACCAGCTGACCCACCGATGACTGCGGCCCACTGGGAAAAGTCCCGCCTCTCCCGATGGCCAATCCGACCCTGCATGGAACGTAACCCTCCTCATTGACTGTATATCTAAACCGAGGCAGCAACCTCATTGTGTTTCATTTGAAGCGTCTGTACGATCATCAGATAGAACCACAACAAAATTTTGCTTGGAGCAGCAATTTGATCAGGCGCTGCTCAACACATTCAAGATGTACAAAAAATGAAACTGCATTCCTATATCATTGTTTTATAACTTTAATTTCTTAAATTTAGCTACAAATATTAATTATCTGGTGTTTTTTGATATATATATATTTTTTTAAATCTTCTGTATATTTCAAAGTCTAAGCTGATTCTTATATCTACTAAGTGGAAATGAATGAATAAACTATGGGAGGCAGCAATCAACCCTACTTCTCTTTCCTCAAACCTGATGTATAATCTGGCTTAAATCACAATGGAAACATGAAAATTAGGAAATTAAAGCAACACTAACTTTTGTGTACATATTAAAGGTAACAGTATAATTTAATGCAATTTCTCCTTTTTTTGTGAAAAATCAATCCAGTGCTACTATGTGCTCAAGAGTGATATTAGATTTTAACATGATGCACATAATTTCATCTGATTAAAATTCAAAACACAATAATTTAAATATCAATAAAATAAATCAGAGACCTGTGATAGACTGGCGATCTGTCCAGGGTGTACCCCGCCTCTCGCCTTATGACTGCTGGGATAGGCTTCANGCCCCCCCCCCCGTGACCCTTAACAGGACAAAACGGGTTTAGAAAATGGATGGATGGATGGATGGATAAATCACAGCCTCTTAATCCAATAAATCATTTTATTTGATCACAGAAATCAACCAAATGGTTTCCAAAATTATTTTAAAACACTTCCTATTCCAATTTTGGTTTGCTCGTTCATTCCTTGTAAATATCTTTGCTTTTTTTTTTAATCTGTTTTCTTATCTGATTTCTTTTGAGGTTTTTTGCCTTCTGCATCCTTACAGCAAAATCTTTTGAAAGCTTCGGTTATTTCAGATGGAGGATCTAAAATAATACTTTCTTTTCTCAGCTTTTCTGCACCGAGCTGACCTCTCATGTCAGATACTGTGGCGAGGATTTCTGCGTTCACCCTTGAGCTCCTTTTTTTTCTTCTTTCCACTCGCTCCACCACCACATTTTGTATCTTTCCATATAATTGCTACGCTGATGACACTCACTTTAACCTCCTCTTCCTTTTTATGACAATGCTTGTGCACATCACTGGTTGACATCTGCAGCTCGGTGTCAGACTTCCATCTCCAGCTCAATCTTAACAAGACTGAGCGATGACTCCTCTGTAGACAAACTGGCCCTCTGCTATCCATCACCATTCACATCGCCACAACGCCTCCTGTCAAGATGAACAAGTGATCCTTGACAACTGTCAGAGAGCAAGAAAGTCAGCTTGAGCAGTTACTGATAGAGTGAAAAAATGATTATATTTTTCAGACAGACAGCAATGTGTGAGGCAACTTTGGAAAGATAAATTGATTTTTTTTAAAAAAACATACGACTAAGATAATTAAAAAAAATATGAAATAAGAAATCAAATAGAAGGTATAACTTGACTGAACTAGCTAAACTATCAGAATGACACATTTAGGAAGGAAGACAAATTTATTTGCTTTTTATTTTAACAATGAAACTCTCACAAAATACAAATTTCATATAGTTAGATATGGTTTTAAGCAGTGGTCATGGCAAGGCATGACAGCAACATGTGTGTACCATGATGGATTCCAAAAGTTCAAAGGTGAATATAATTTAGAGACATTTTTTTAAAATCTCTACAAGGAGCTAAAACTTTTTTTAATTAACATAATAAAGTAAGCAAGTAAACATACAGTACTTAGGGAGAAATTCATAAAAATCATGCTAACGACAATGTGTCACGCTAAATAAGTGCTGCTTCATTTTTGTGTGTCAGTGTGTTTTATGAATCTCTTACCTGACGTGCAAATGAGATCATGTCGCAGTAACGCCTCTTTCAAGGAAAACGCTAAGAGATGCTGGTAACAGGTCTTTATGAATAAGGGAACATGGTTACGTGATGCTATTTTCCCTTATCGACACACTAAGTCTGGCACTGTGTTTTATGAATTCCATCTGATGAGTAATTTCTTTATTTCCTGTGTGTAGTACAATCACTGAAAGGTTTGCAGTAACTGTTAGCATCAAGTTTTTGTAGTCACAGATCAAGATATTCATACTAAAAATGATAAGTTCTGCCATAGATATGTATTAGTTTCATTATTTCAGCAGATGTGGGAGATGTGAAGATTTATTATATTACTGAAAAAAAAAGCCTCCACACTGGATTTCTTTATAAACGTTCCTCAAATAGTGATTTTCTTTTATAAGGCATTTGATATTCCTGTGCTGCAGATGTTCCAAAATGTATTCCATCCATCCTTCCATGCATCCATTATCATCCACTTACCCAGGTCCAGGTCAGGGTGGCAGCAGACTAAGCAGTCCGGCCCACACTTTCCTGTCCCTGGCCAGGCCCTCTAACTCCTCCTTGGGGACTCTGAGGCGTTCCCAAGTCAGGCAGGAGATATAATCCCTCCAGCATGTCCTGGGTCTTCTCCAAGGCCTCTTCCTAGTTGGACGTGCCTGGAAGACCTCCCTAGGGAGACGACCAGGGGGCATCCTTATTAGGTGCCCAAANGTTGGACGTGCCTGGAAGACCTCCCTAGGGAGACGACCAGGGGGCATCCTTATTAGGTGCCCAAAACCACTTCAACTGACTCCTTTCGATCCGGAGGAGCAGTGGCTCTACTCCGAGTCTGTCCCAGATGTCCGAGCTTCTCACCCTCCCTGAGACTGAGTCCAGATCTGTGGAGGAACTTCATTGTGTCTGCGATGTTATCCTTTCGGTCACTATCCAAAGCTCATGATCATAGGTGAGGATAGGAACGTAGATCGAGGTAAATTGAGAGCCTCGCCTTCTGGCTCAGCTCCCTCTTCACCACAGTGGTCCGGTGACCCTGAGATACTTAAACTCCTCCATCTGGAGTAGTGACTCCCCCCTAACTTGGAGGGAACAGTCCACCTTTTTCCAGAAGAGCGCCATAGACTCAGACTTGGAGGTGGATGATATTTTTTCCATCATCTGCTCGATTTACAGATCATTATATGTAAGATGTTAAAAGTCTGAAACAATGCATTCATGAGATTTTAAAAAGCCTTGCATTTTATGCAGCTTTGTGTTGAATTTTATGACAACTCTTATGCTGTGTAAGTGTGCATGTATGTTCGTTTGATGCATGTTGTCATGAACACACACCTTCCTGTATATCTGATGCGACTTGCGCGGCTCCATCAGTCTTGCCCTCAGTCCTTGAACACTGACCCAATGTCCTGTTTGTGAATCGGCCATTTCTCCAGGTTCTGACAGCTGGGGGGGTTGGGGGTGANGGGCTTCAGGCTTATCGTGGCCTGCCCGGGCAGACAGCTGCTGTTTTCCTCCATCCTGCCCTCTAACAGTGGAGCCTTGTGCCGCTTTCCTCCTCTCCTGAATGTCAGCACTCATGGAGGCACCTCACACCGCCATGGCAGCCTCCTCTCTCTCTGAGGAAGCCTCTGTTTATCCGGCTTATATTTGCACCTCTGCTTTGTTTATGTTTCCCATCCTGTCTCTGCTTTCTGCAAGAATGACTGCAGGTTATAAACTTTACCACAGCAGCGACTAACTCGTCACGTTCCCGCATCCTCAGACCTGACAAGTCATAATTCATCACCACGTATCGTTTGAAAAGAAATTCATCTCAGAAAACATTTCATATCTTAATAGAATCAGCATGAGTTATATTCTTGAATTGTTTGTTTAAATAAGAATAAAGCTTTCTGCTGTGATTTATTTGTGAAGGTTATATGTTTGTTGTTTTGTAATTTCTCATACTTTTCTTCCCCAAAAATTATTTTAAGAAATGAAGAACAAGCACATCACTGCTATCAATTCTTAGGGTGCTTTCATGTGATGAGCTAGCCGTTCTATCACTGTGTGTTTCTGCCTTCAGCGTTCAATTTGTTGGACAAATTCAGGAATAAGAACTTGGAGAGAAGTGATATTGGTGCAAAAATGGAGGTATTGTTTGCTGTAATGAAACAATACACCTCATGAATGAAAACTGCTTCTTGCTCCAGGGATTGCTAAGAGGTTAGCAAAGCTGTAGTTAGCTGTCCTGTATTATTCAAGACACGGACTTTGATCAGTCATGTAGGAATTCATATGGGTGGATTTATATTTTTTTGTTCTTCTGAAGCCTTTGGAAATCTGATTTGGCATCAGAAATTGAGCATTGGAAGGCATTAATGCTATAACATTTGAAAACTAACCAGTGAAATAAAAAGTAACCAAATGGATCACTTCCAGGAAAATTGTGGAAAATGTGAAACTTTTTTTGTGATGTGTGGAAAGTGGTTTGTGTGTTTTATACGGTCTGGTTGGGTTTTGTTAGTACAAGCATAAAGAATTACTTATCCGTGTAATAGATACACATCAATTTGTCCTTAAAGATACATTGACAGCACTTGTGGTACTGGCTGAGTGTCATATTCTAACCTCATATTTCGGAATGTGGTGTTTATTTTTTGTTATGAAGGGAAATGAGCTGCAGGGTGAAAATAAGCACGTTGGACATGGTTGAACTTGCGCTTGACACCACGTCAAGTCCGGTCATGGAATGCTGAGGAATGTCAACGCAAAAGGCATTTAAAGGAAGTTCGGCTCCTGCAAGAGGACAGGGTGGAGTTGATCCTGTCAGGTCTCCTCCTTCAGAGGAGAAGGATCAGTCACACTCTGCTTGCAACATGACTGATCCCAGAGGTCAGAGGTCAGCGCTGTGAAGGCTCGGAGCAGAATGAAGATGAATTATGCAGCAGAGTGGGAGAATGTGACAACATGTGCTTCAGTATGAAGAGAGGGAGGCAGGAAAGAGGCAGCGACGGAAGAAAATGGAACATCAATCGTGCATAATAGACAGAAATTAATCCCATCACAATTAAGGTATTATTTAAATTATGGTAAATGATCAAACAAACAATGTGTATCTTATAATGTATTCACTAAGGGATACACACCTTCATTTAACATGTTCTAATGGCAAGCATGACCTCAAACATTTGCCTCTTCACCACTCCATCACCCCAACGCCACCATTATAACGCACCACTTATGGCTCCCTATGGGGGGGATCTCCAAAACATTGCAGATTTCAAGGGTTTTCTTCTTATATAAATTTAAAAAAAAAGAAATCCAATTTTCTCACTTGTCACAAGTTTGCAAATTCCTTTTAAAGAAGCAGTGAAACTCCACAGTTCTATTTGTTCCGATATGACCTGAACGCAGCAGAAACAGTCGGCATTGACATTAGTGTGACCAGTGTTCAAATAATGGGCTATTATAACTTATTGTGTTGAAAGGATGTGTTTTAATTGCTTTTTAGAATTGCCCTGCTGTGCAGAGCTAAAGCTACTTCAACCAATTAAATTTTTAACAATCAGTGAAGGCAGACCTGGAAAATTGTGTTGTATTTGCACACAAAATGAAGTGGGAAAATATGTAAATTCTCCAGTAATCCTATTAAGCCTGCTGCCCCCGTACAATGTTCAGTTAAATATGGCTCGTAAAGTCTTTGATTTCTCAGTTTTCTTCGGTTTCGGGCATTGTATTTCCTTGGGTGATGAAAAAGCATGCAAACACAGGCGGCTGCGACTCTCTTTCTTTCTAATCAAACCAGTATTGAGCCCTGTAGTGTAATGTAAAGTTAATGCCTCTGCCTGTTCAGAAAGCGGCATGTGAAAGGAGGAATTATGAAAGAATGAGCACTTGGAACATGCAGAAATGCTTGTATGTCAGGCTGCATCTTTAATCTTTGATCTCTGTTAAATGTAAATCCTTCCCAGAGGTCATGTGTCTCTCACACATGTGAGAACATGTTTCGCCAATTCCAGCTCACCTGAACATTTTAAAATGAACCTGAGCGCGTGTGCACATGCATACATGTGTGAATACAGTTATTGTTTTGTTCTGTGTCTGCAGCGCTTGTGTTCGTCAAAGTTTGCCGATTTGTTTGATGCCAACACCGACTGGTCGATCCAGCTTTCTCGCAGCAGAGGAAGCATCTTTATGCGACAGCTTGTTTTACGAGTTCTCGCACTTCATTTCTCTTTGAGTTTTGTCTGGTAAGCAGCACATGCTAAATCATTCAACATTCAAATCACAATACTGGCTCATTTGCTCAAGGTTGCACCATAACCTGTGTCTAAATCTGCACCTCGGTCTTAAAGAAAATGCACAGGTCATCATAACTGTTTGCATGATTTCCAGAATGACTGTGATTTATGTGGCGGCAATTTTAGTGCACATCCCCCGCTCTTTAATTTTCCCTCAGGCACTCTCTCCTTTATTCTCTCTCTCTCTCTCTCTCTCTCTCTCTCTCTTTCTCTCTCTCTCTCTCTCTCTCTTCCCCGCACATGTGAATTTGGGATGTAAACGAACACCCTCAGGGTCAAGAGGAAAAGGTTACCCATTTTCATGCGGTGTCCAATATGCAAATCTCAAAGCAAATGTCAGGTTCTTGCTGCCAGTCGACACACAATTAAGTCGCAAGTAAGCCACATTTCTCAGTGGGGGTGATGGTGAAAAAAAAAAAGGATAAATAATTGCTTTAAATTTTGGGAATAGATACTCATAAATACAAAACGCTGAGTGCTAGAAAAGAAGGCATGCATTTGAAAAAAATCCTTTTATCCTTTTATCTGAAAAGCACAAAGGGTTGTTTCATTTTATCTTTATCTTACGCTCCTGTTTTTTTCTGTTTCACTGATCAGTGTAAATAACGTGTGCAAGCAGGCTGGAATGGGTGGAGAAAAGTGTCAGGTGTGATGTGTGACAAAAGAGTCTTGATGGAGGCAGATGATTCGCTGTGGTGACCCCTGAAGGGAAAGCTGAAAGGAAAAGAAGAGGACTGATCAGTGTAAATCTCAGGTGCAGGGAAGTATGCAGTTGTGTGTTTGTGTAGCTTCCCACAGAGCAGTTTGGGGTAATTACACATCTAAAGCCCCTCATGTAACAACACACTCTTTGTCCCACCTGTGGGGTGCACGGAGGGGGATGGGGTCATTGGGTGCAACGGACAAATCTCCCACAATTGTAAGTCCAGGAGTCGGATCTGAATGTCTGTCAGTGGATTCTTAACAAAACCAGAAATGCACACATGATGTGAAAGAGAGTGCAAACACAGACACACAGTGAGGTGTGAATTTTGGGTAAAATTCCCAGAAAGGGATGATTTGTTTGGTCAGCAAACAGAGAAATTTAAACTTTCTTTCCTGTCAGTTTTTCCACAGGGAAAATTTACGAAACATCCGACTATACTTCTATAAAATTCCTTTTTTTGTTTTTTTAACTTAGTACATAAATTTTGAACTTAGTATCTCAGAACTTGACTTGCTAACTCAATAAGCCAACATTCTGACTTAGTATCTCATAGTTTTGATTTAGTAAATAAAATTTAAGAGATATTTTTATTATGGGAGGATTTGGCTTCTATGCAAAAATAAAAAAGAGCAGCAGGAGGCAGAGGAAGTGATGGTTCCTGTCACCATCCTGAGTCAGGACATGAAGATTCACGTTATTTACAGTAGAATTAAGGCAATAAATCATTATTTTTTTTTAATGCCATGTACACACCACAATTGGATTAGAATCGGTGTATGCTTCCTCAGAGTAACAGACCCAAATAAACTGATTGTAAGTCAATTTATTCAGGCATGTAAATACTATGATCAGAGTAAGCCACCTCTGCATGCATGTCCTCACCTGGCCGACTCTCTTCATATTGCAATTACGTGGCATGTCATGAATATTTGAGGAACCGTGGAATCCTATTAATATGTTTCATGTTCCATCTTGCATGCTTTTTGCCTTTGCATTGCCTTTACACTAGACTGGATAAGTAATATTTCAGTTCATGCACAAACCTCAAATCCTACCAATAAGTGTGGAAATCTCATCATTTATTAGTGTTACGGAGAAGCAGCACCAGGGCTTTGGATCCAGGTGAAAAAGTGTTATACAGCTGAATGTAGATTAGCAGCAGACAGTCAGAGGATGAGGAGTAAAATGAACATCCAATCTTTGTGGAGCTGATGGAGCTATAAAGCACCTTCAGCCTCCATCTCGTCTCCCTGAAGTGCTACACGGATTGTGTTTAGGGCTGTTTTGTGCCAGCAGCCATCAAACTGTCCTACCTGGATCGTCTCAGCTTCTGCCATTCTGGAGGAAACTGAAGTGCAGTTTACGTACAAATAAGCTGGGCTGCTGTTTGCATTCAACAGCATCAGCAGATTTTCTGTCCATCTTTGTGTGTGTATTCATAGATTTACAGAAAGCGATACATATGTACAGAAAGTGCGTAGGCGTCAACATGCATCCATTAAAATCTGTTTTCTTTAAATATATTCAGTCAACATGTATCTCTGAGAGAATTATGTAATTCCAGTTTTTGATTTTCATGTTTTCACTTGACTTTTAGGATTACACGCTCTTCTGCGGCTTGAGAACTTCTACCACTTTTTGGTCTCTTTGGTCCCTTTAAAATCCCACTGGATAAACTGAAAAATGAATAGTTGAGCTAAAAACAAGGCAGCTTCTCTCTCCTCTGAACGCTTTTACATTTAGGTTTCATAAACAGTGACGAGATGTGTTATTTCAGGCTTTTCACCATTTTAAAAATTCAACACGAAGGAGCCATATATACAGAAAAAGTGTCAATAAGGAAAAGTACATGTGCAGTTTTGTCTTTTCTCAGTATCTTTTTTGTCTTTTCTCAGTATCTTTGCCATTTGCAACAACATTTTAGATTTGATATATTCAGAGAAATAATGAAAAATAATAATGCTAATATGCAAACATTATAGAGAAATACATGGTAAGTGTTATTAGAAATCAGATTCGTGTGAAGTCAATGTTAAGTGATGTTTTGGCTCGCTCCTGTTCTGACATTGTACAGTAACATCAGCAATCTAAATCTTTCGGACAGAAAGTTCGGAATGAAATTAGCAACTACTTTACTCCAAACTGTCAAGTAGGAATTAGGTAGGAATTACGTGGTGCCTTCTGCGAGTTTCTTGCCCCCATTCTGAGCATGCTTCAAGTTCCATGAAGATTACAGAAATGAGAGCATGTGACGTCTATGCAGTGACAGCCGTGTCATTTCCACAAAAACAAACACACAACTTGCTTTCTATGGCAGTTCCTCATCATGAAGGACATTGCTATTGTCTGATGTCACCAACACAGACACACAGAGTCTCTCAATCTAAAAGTACAAGAGTGCTGGTATGTGTCTGAGAATAGCATCCATTGTGTCGCTTACTGCTATTTTCTCACTGTTTCCTATTCTGAGTATTCTCGGTTTGGATTATTTTGTTTCACCATGTAAAAAAAACAAAAAAACAAAATGTGGTTACAGTAAATGGCAGTTTTCTACCTCAGAAGTTTGCATTTGACCAACCAGAGTCTTGTGAGCTCCACCCTGAGGTCCCCAAACCATTGGAAAGTATCTGGAGCTAAAATGGATCAGGAACTATGGTTCTGGTTCCAAAATGGAACCTGGTTTGGTCTGAAAAGATGGAAATTTTTTGAGGTGCAAAAGATGCTCATGATGCCATTATTGCAAAAAATTCCATCCATCCATCCATCCATTTTCTGTACCCGTTTGTCCTATTAAGGGTCACGGGGGGTGCTGGAGTCTACCCCAGCGGTCATTAGGCGAGAGGCGGGGTTCACCCTGGACAGGTCACCAGTCTATCACAGGGCTGACACATAGAGAAGACAGACAAACTCATTCACATCTATGGTTAATTTAGAGTTTCCAGTTCACCTGACCTGCATGTCTTTGGAGGTGGGAGGAAGCCAGAGGAAACTCTCACAGACACGGGGAGAACATGCAAACTCCACACAGAAAGAACCCGTTCGGATTCAAACCCGGGACCTTTTTGCTGTGAGGTGACAGTGCTAACCATTGAGCCACCATGTCGCCCATTGCAAAAAATTAAAAAAAACAAAAAAAAAAAACATAAAAATAAAAAACACCAGTGTCCTGTCTGTAGTTTCTGTCAAAAAATTGACAAAAAACCTCCCCAAAATGTAGATAGATTTTACAAAAGAAAAGAACAGAAAAAAAAAAGAAAAGCATAAGGAGGCAATGTGGATTGCTGAGGTGGAAGGAGTGATCTTAGTATTCATTACCCTCCTACTTCTGGGCAGGTGGCTCTCACAATAAGACCTGCTGAGTGAAGTACTTGTGCGAGATTAATAGTTACGATAAAGCTGTAATGAGAGATGGGGGNGTACAGGAGACAGAGAAGAGACATACCGAGAGAGAGAGAGAGAGAGCATAGTTTGGAGAGGGAAACCCACCTGGCCGTCTGCCAGCAGGATGTCAGCGGTCTCTAGATTAGTGGCTATACGTTACCTCAGCCTATTAAAATATTACACACACTGATTGATGCTGACGGCCTGACCAGAGCGTGGTGACTGTGTGGGCATATGTGTCGGTCTTCATTTAGGCCCGACTGCCTCCAAAACACATTTCTATTGCCAGAGTCTTAAGAAGAACATGACTGTGGAGTTTTTTTTTTTTTTTTTTNTTTTTTTTTTTTTTTTTTTGAGGTTTTCGGGGACAGATGTTTACAAGAAGCGCTCCAAAAAAACAAACCGTTTGTGTGCTTTTCCGATCCGCAAAGGATTTGGCTTTTCTAGAGTTTGTTAGCTTTGTAAAAGAACCGATTTGCAAGCACGTCATTCGACTTAATCACCGTGGTTCCTTTTGCTATTAGGAAATGAAGGCTGAGGAGATGTGCACCGCAGCACAATAAACTCCAATGAGACATGAAGGTCCTCTATTCTAATAAACTCCAGCAATGACCCTCCCCCCNCCCCCCCCAACCATCGTCACAACCCATTTGATCTTGAAAGCTCCGTCGGCCAGATCAGTAAATAATTACAGGCGGCCGTGCAGGCAGCGCGGTAATTGAATGTACAGCAAGTTGAGATATGGTGATGGACAGATTCCCATTAACCAAATCCACTTCATCGCTGCTCTCCTGAGGGGAAGTTATGTTCAAACAGAACCTAATCCACCTACAGAGCACTTTGACGCCCACGCTGACAGTATAAACCAGGAGACTGACAGGATCATTGCAAGGGGAGCGTACAGTAAGAGCAGCCCGCTAGTTGCATGCGAGGTCTCATTTTAGCACCTCAGCCTTGGTCAGTTTATGCTTAATCCTTGACCTGAAAGCTTTCACCTGCATCAGGCGTCAGAGCTTCAGCCTGCAGACGCTGTATGTGTATGTAACATTTGAATGCTGTGTGCTGTATCTTAGTTTCTTCTTCAGAGGTGTAGTTCTGTTGTAATAACTCCACGATTACAACAAGCTTGTATCGATAACTTTACTCTCCTGCTTGCCTTGATTCTACCCGAACAACCATAGTCACTTCCTTTCACTCAAAGCCTCTATTACCTGAACTAAAACATTTCCAAATTACTATATTCTATTAAACATCTAACTATAAAGACAGTTTCTTTGTCTGTCTTCTGTCTGTGGCACCAACATCTCTATAATCCGGCACTGTATGAAGTTGATATTCGGTGGGTTCGTTGCTCAGGACCTAAGGACGTGTAGTGCCACGTGTGAAGTTGTTTGGATGAACAGTTCTCAAATTGAGCTGTGCCGTTTAAAAGTAGTCCATGTGGCAGGATGCGCTCCGGGCGCGGCAGCTTATGCTCCGGTCCAGTGCCACGGTCTCAACCCGACCCTCCTGATGTGCAGAAGTCGTTTGAGAAGTTTAAGTTGTTTTCATGGCGCTGTGCAGGTAAAAAGTAGTTCTTCAGTATACTGGAAGCTCAACTTTATGTTGTACTGGAGCTAACAATAGCTAACAATGCTACCAGGAGATANCTGGAAGCTCAACTTTATGTTGTACTGGAGCTAACAATAGCTAACAATGCTACCAGGAGATAATGCTGTTGTTAGCAAACCCAGCACTGTATGAAGTTGAAATTTAGCAGGTTTATTGCTCAGGACCCAAGCATGTGCAGTCGCGTGTGAAATTGTTTGGATGAGTGGTTCTTGAATTGAGCTGTGCCAGTAAAAAGTCCACGTGGCGCGGCGGCGGGATACGCTTCAGGCATGGCATAAGCTCCAGTCCAGTGCCATGATCTCAACCTGACTCCTTACAGCAAAGCAAACAAAGCTTGCTCACAAGGACATGCAGAACAAAATTATGGCAGGCTGTGGCACACACCATAAAGTCCAGCCTGGTCTGAACACGCATGTTTTCAGCGGGCACTGCACTAGTATTCAACAACGCCACATTTAACTCAATCCTTAAAATAACACATTTCAATTCTTACCATGTATTCGTTGAGAGATATGAAGCTGCAAGAGTCCCTCCATTAAACACAGAGAGCATCTCCAGCCTGTCACGTGACTGCCATGCCGTGATGAGACACGCTTGCCTGAACCTCCGACCTTGTCCTGAAGTACCCATTCCAGCCGAGCGACCCTGGACGAGGCTCAGTGCTTCATGAGAAAGAACAAAACAAGGAAACGGCCCCGACACATCAGCTGTGAAGGACGTCTCATTTACGACGCCGTTGTAGATTAAATTCACGAGGCTGTCATGTACAATGGCTGAATTATAGGGTAGAAAGAAAGCTGATTAATATGAGATGTGTGGGCATTTTACATTTCTTGACCAATGACATCTTGATGAGAGGAGGAAGATGAGCCATTTTAACTTTGAAATAACAATCACTGACGCAAACGCCACAAGGTTTCAGTATTTGTGATATCGTTGTTATTGAATTTTTTCCAACAAGCACTGTTCCTGTTTGATTTTTTTGAGACTGTCCTCTTCAACTTATTACATCAAATAATTTCCACTCCCAATTTTGACATACAAGATTTTGGTGATCTTGAAGCTCGATTAACTGTCTCATATTGTTTAAAGTCAGAGATGGGCAACTGGCGGTCCACGGGCCAGATAAGGCCCACGCACCTTTAATCTATCAGGCTCTCGGATGAAATGAAATAAAAATTGAACCCCTCAGTTAATAAAAATGAAAATTATAAAAAGTGTTTTTCCTTTGTTATTACCACCACCCATCAGCAGAGGGCGTTCACATTTATTTTATTTATTTACTACCATCCATTCCATTCTAGCAAAGCTTTCAATGAAAGACTAAGATCGGATCTGGTCCAGTCCGGGGGATGGGGTGGGGTGGGGT